>JARQWZ010008149.1:0-29543 GCA_033150135.1 Gobio occitaniae
TTATTGAAAATGTTAATACAGCATTTGTTATACATTGAATATTGAATATTTTAAAAAGACAGATATAATATATTTAAGTGTGAACCGAAATGATTTCAGACACATAATTGCAATTTGTTGTTTACATTTATTTAACATTTATTTGTATAGCACTTATTGCTTTAGAATGCTGTTTTGATCCATATAAGTAGGACCATATACAGTAAGTATATCTTTTTATGCAATTTATTAAAGTAAATATTAATATACTTTTTATTGAAAATTGAGTAATTTATTTTGATGGTCTACTTTAAACATGTGAACTATTTACAACTATTTTTATCCAAACTTTTATCCAAAGCGACCTACAACTGAGAAATACAGAAGCAATCCGTCATGAAGAGGCGAAAAAACACAAAAAATGCCTGAAATACTAGATTTTGGGCATTACCCAGAGCAGCACAAGCTAGAATAGGGAGGAAATAGAGGACTTTCTTTTTTCTTTTTCTTTCTTTTAAGATGAAGTTAAGTGCTCGCGGAGAGAGATGAGTTTTCAGCTGTCTTTTGAATGTTGTCAGTGATTTTGCATTCCGGATGGAGGTGGGGGAGATCGTTCCACCAGCAAGGAACGGTAATTTCCAACCACCAATCATATCCGGTAACAAGAATGGTACCACGAGCCGTCGCTCCTTAGCTGAGCGAAGGCTTCTGGTGAGGGTGTAGACCTGTAGGAGCGAGTCAAAGTATGCGGGTGCTGAGTTTGTGATGGATCGTCAATGCCTTGACAACTACATGTCAACTAGCAGTCATTAGAGTATTAGTAGACTGTCTGCTTAATCTATCACTTTATTTAGATGCTCCCCAACAGACATTCACTTGATTAAGCAACTTTACAACTAAATGTCAACTTATTCTACTAACCCGAACCCTATCTAACAGTCTACCATAGTGTTAGTTGAATGTCTAAAGTGGACTACTGAAATAATGTGTAATCAAAACTTGTATGTCATGTTTAAATATATTTGTAATGACAATTTGTAACACTGAAGTTGCAGTTAAGTACAGTGGTTCTCAACTCCAGTCCTGGGGACCCACTGCTCTGCACATTTTGTATGTCTACCTTATTTAAGGCACCTGATTCTGATCATCAGCTCGTTAGGAGAGAGCTCCATGAACTGAACTGAGTGTGTCAGATAAGAGAGACACAAAATCTGCAGAGCAGTGGGTCCCCAGGACTGGAGTTGAGAACCACTGGTTTAGTACATTTAATATAGATTTCCATCTGCGGTTTTCATCATGGTCTAAAGTATCGTGAAGATTAGTCCAGTGATGTAGGACTGTGCGTGACTTTCCAGTTCCCACTGGATTTCGTCCTCCGCTTATAAGCTTAATAAAGCCTGAACCTCGTCGTCAGTATTTTTTTAAACTCCATTGTTGATTCGAATAGCAAACAACTCTTACTGTATGCACCGCAACTGACTTTTAAAAATGGTGGTTGACATAAAATGCTGCTTGAACTCAACCAATCAGCATGTTCGGCGCCCAAGTCCCACCCCGAAAGTTCATGAACTTCTAAAAAGTACTACCTCGTAAGCAGGACTTTCTGAGGGGGGAATATCCACCCAGAACTTCATTTAGACCCACATTGAGTACCCCAAAGTCCTAATCTGTTATATCCATGGGATTTGCAGATAAAACGTGGGTCAGATGGGCCAAGTAACAAAAAAAAATGTATCATTAATGTATTGATTTTATTAAAGACACAGAACTCTCATGTCACGGTAAAACACAACGAACGTGCATCACTCACACATCACACCGATCAGGCATAACATTATGACCACTGACATGTGAAGTGGATAACACTGATTATCTCTTAATCACGGCACCTGTTAGTGGATGGGATATATTAGGCAGCAAGTGAACATTTTGTCCTCAAAATTGATGTCTGGCAATGGGGTAAGCATAAGGATTTGAGCGAGTTTGACAAGGGCCAAAGTGTGATGGCTAGACGACTGGGTCAGAGCATCTCCAAAACTGCAGCTCTTGTGGGGTGTTCCCGGTCTGCAGTGGTCAGTCTCTATCAAAAGTGGAAGGAACAGTGGTGAACCGGCGACAGGGTCCTGGGCGCCCATGGCTCATTGATGCACGTGGGGAGCAAAGGCTGGCCCGTGTGGTCCGATCAAACAGACGAGCTACTGGAGCTCAAATTACTCAAGAAGTTAATGCTGGTTCTGATAGAAAGGTGTCAGAATACACAGAGCATCACAGTTTGTTGTGTATGGGGCGGCATAGCCGCAGACCAGTCAGGGTGCCCCTGCTGACCCCTGCCCACCACCGAAAGCACCAACAGTGGCACGTGAGCATCAGAACTGGACCACGGAGCAATGGAAGAAGGTGGCCTGGTCTGAGGAATCACGTTTTCTTTTACATCACGTGGATGGCCGGGTGTGTGTGCGTGGTTTACCTGGGGAACACATGGCACCAGGTGCACTATGGGAAGAAGACAAGCCGGCGGAGGCAATATGATGCTTTGGGCAATGTTCTGCTGGGAAACCTTGGGTCCTGCCATCCATGTGGATGTTACTTTGACACGTACCACTACCTAAGCATTGTTGAGACCATGTACAGTCTTTCATGGAAACGGTATTCCCTGGTGGCTGTGGCTCTTTCAGCAGGATAATGCGCCGACACAAAGCAAAAATGGTTCAGGAATGGGTTGAGGAGCACAACAACGAGTTTGAGGTGTTGACTTGGCCTCCAAATTCCCCAGATCTCAATTCAATCGAGCATCAGTGGGATGTGCTGAACAAACAAGTCCGATCCATGGAGGCCCACCTCACAACTTACAGGACTTAAAGGATATGCTTCTAACATCTTGATACCACAGCACACCTTCAGGGGTCTAGAGGGGTCCATGCCTCGACGGGTCAGGGCTGTTTTGGCAGCAAAAGGGGACCAACACAATATTAGGAAGGTGGTCATAATGTTATGCCTTATTGGTGTATATCTTCAGCATGGAAGCTTGTTTCCGCCACAGAATAAAAAATAAAAAAGGTACTTGTGACTTTTTATCTCAAAATTCTGACGTTTTTTTCTCAGAATTGCATGATATAAAGTCGCATTTGCATGTTATAAAGTCAAGTCGATGATATAAACTCGCAATTGTGACTTTTTATCTCGCAATTCTGACTTTATATCACACAATTGTGACTTAATATCACACAATACTGACATTATATCACACAATTCTGACTTTATATCACACAATACTGACATTAATATACCACAATTCTGAGTTTATAACACACAATTCTGACTTTATAACTCGCAACTGTGAGAAAAAAGTCAGAATTGTGAGATAAAAAGTCAAGGGAATCAAGGAAAACATGCCTCGAGCACCTCCTAGAGGTCATTATATAAAACACAAAGAAAAAAAAACTTAATAGCTTTCTAAAAATGTACACAAGCTTAACAGAAATTATTCCGATAAGAATGTTTTCCAACATGATGGAAATAATAAAGTGTTTAAAGCTGAATTTTTCATCAGGCAGTAATTTGCAGACTGTTATTAAGCTACAACTCTTCGGGGTCCACGTTTGTTTAAGCAGCAATGGAGGCAAAACAGATCCAAGAGAAATTTCGACAAGAAGACTTTTTTTTTGTGCAAATGTCTGCACTGGCACTAATAGCACTTTCCCTCAATCATAAAAGTAACACCCACTCACATTATTGATATAACTTCTTGAGAGAAAAGCCGCAGGCCTTGACGTCCCCGTCCGCCCGCGTGCGGAAGCCATTTCAAGCAGCACTCTCCCCTTTGTGGCTTTGAGACCTGAACTAATAGATGGTTTCAGCGCTGGTGGTGTTTGATGAAAGCAAACGTGAGCAGACAGGGAGTGGATTGTTCATTCATATGAGGAGCAGTTGTGTTAAAAGTGTAGGCGCCTTGTGAAGCCCACACATAAACAGAATGGACTCAAGTAGAAAGGGCTCTAAAGGAGGGTCCCTAGTCAGGCGTCTTATTTCTGTTCCCCTCTCCTCCCTCTACCTCCGCCATAATTCAAAATCCCTCCATCAACACATCCTTAATGACTCCACTCTGCCTCGTACCCGTTTATCTGCCCTCCATCTCTGCGCCAAGCTTATACGACTCGCATGGAAAGCTCTGGGTGTGAGCATTTAAAGAAAGTGAGAGAGATGTGCCATAGGTCACACAAATATTGTTTTGGTTTCTTCTGGGCGTTACAAAAATACACTCATTTTTGTAGTGTGTGTTAGCGTGTCAATACGCATGTGTTCTTACAACTCTAGGAATTGTTGTGTGTTTTTGTAGCGGTGTGTTGGAGTGGGGGTTTATATGAAGTAATGAGGTATAGCAGGGGGTCTGGAGCCTTAATGAAAGTTTAGATTACGGGGATTTCAGATGGGAGGGGGTGTGAATGCTGGGAAACTTTGGCCCAATGCTCCACTGTGCCAACAGTCAAGTGTAAAAAAAGCCCTCCAGAATGCATTCTAAAATATATTTGAAACACTATGTTAATATACTCAGTATCCAGCTTTATCAAGAGGCAGATCGCTGCTCTCCCATTGGGAGTTGACCCGCACTGATTCTGAGTTGTCGGAAATACTGGTAAACCTATGATGATTTTGTGACTTTTTCTCATTTAGGGTCATGAACATGCCTGCATGTATTGTGGAATGTGTGTACAGAATGTGTATCACAATTATGATGTTTGCAGGTCAATTTGGCCCACATTTTCTTTTACAATTTACATTTAATTTTTTGCTTATGGCAGATTCTTTTATTCAAAGAAATGTCTCGGTTAGCTCGGTTACCCTGAAGGAGGGAACTGAGATGTTACGTCGACGTCACAGACGTATTGGGATCCCAGTATGTCGGCAACGTCGATGTAACGTCGAACGTGACCGACTGAAAGGGAACTGCATTAAAAACGTAAATTTTTATCAGTTCAAGCCAGGGCCATGTGCAGGGTTTTATAATCACTGAGGTCCCAAATTTGAGCTAGTTAGGGGGGTTCAGGACTTGTCTGAGCTACAGTTGTGGTCAGAATTATTGGCCCCCTTGGTAAATATGATCAAGATGGCTGTAAAAAGTAAATCTGCATTGTTTATCCTTTTGATCTTTTATTCCAAAAATTCACAAAAATCTAACCTTTTATTGAAATAAAATAATTTGTAATATGGGGAAAATCTCTTTATGAAATAAATGTTTTATTCCAAAGCACATTGGACATAATTATTAGCACCCTTTTATTTCAACCTCTTTTTGCAAAGATAACAGCTCAGAGTCTTCTCCTATAAGGCCCGATGAGTTTGGAGATCAGAAACCATTCCTCCATTCATCCTTCAGATCCCCAGCTCTTCTCTTCAGTTCAGCCACGCTTTCTCTATAGGGTTCAGGTCAGGGGACTGGGACTGCCATGGTAGAAGCTTCATTTTGTGCTCAGTGACACATTTGTGTGTTGATTTTGATGTTTGTTTTGGATCATTGTCCTGATGGAACTTCCAACCACGGATCCAATCTTTGGTTTTACTCATTGTGATGATTGATTAAGGGAATTTGGCCTTTGTGTTTCCTCATATTTATACTCCTGTGGAACAGGAAGTGATGGCTGGACAATTTCATGTTCCTAGTCACCCTGGTGTGCAAAAAAAAAAAATAATAATAATAAAATGAATGATTGAGAATATACGTCAGATATATTTTGCTCATAAAATTTTTTACAGCAATGTCCCGTAAGGTAAAAATACGGGACATTTTGTACAGTAATTTACTGTTTTTCATAAATACAGCTGAATACTGTAAATAAGGCAGAATTTGACAAGCAAATTAATAACGGCAAGCTACTGTTCAGTTTTACGGGATAATACAGTATTTTTTTTATTATAGTCACATGCTTGAGCCTGGTTGCTCACAACTCATGGGAAAATCACAAAGCATCAAATCCCATCAACAGGCGTGCAACCAAAAAGGATTAGCAATACATTTAAGGTTTAACATCACATTACTTTAATATTTTATTGTGAGAAATGAAGGTCTTTTTTGCTCCAAGTGTGACCCTGCCAGCACAGATCAGTGGACGGCGCTTCACCTGCACGTGGCTTCGCCAATTTATCAAGGTAAATGCAAAATGGAAAAAGTGTTACTTTGTGATATTGACTTGATTTATTATCAAATATACGTCAGGTATTGGTCTTTATTTTAAAATGTGCACTAAAGCAATGAGGCTAACAGTTACTTCTCTGTTTTACACAATACCATTCCTTGAGAGATTATAGCTTAAAAAATTGTCTGTTAAAATGGTAAGATTTTTTTGATGTGGAGGTCTGTGGATTGTAGTATAAAAATGATAACCTGCAACATATATGCTAAGACCTGCAGCAATGCGTTAGCATAGGCTAGTTACATCGGTTTTTTTGCCAAATGCAAAGTGTGATTTCCTTGACTGCACAATAACTTTTTCTACATTTTCAGCCATCAAGTGTCACACATAGAGGAACTCATACTCCGTGCTGCTGTAAGTTTAGCTAATTCTACTATTTCTATTTTATCTAAGTTTCTACTATTCCACATGTTTATTATTTACTTCATGCCTGATATGACTGTACACACATTTTCATTTCACTACATACCATTTTTTCTGTTCTACAGATATCTGCCACTGCAGCAGATGTTGAGTGCACCCTGCAAGTCCACAACTGATACTGCTGGGTAAGTGTCACATAAGCAAGGCATGGAGTAGAAAACAATAAATGATGACAACATTTTAATTTTTGGGTGAACTATCCCTTTAACACTGCTGATGACAAAGTTATATATGGTTGTCTACATTACTCTAAGATACTCAGGTCTCATAATGCCTTAGGGCAAATTTACTGCCATAATGTTTGAATGCAATGTGTTTTAAATGTCTAAAGTGCAATTCATCTTTATACCTCACCCAATATATTATATTTCTGTGTAATTACATTGTAGACGTTCTATTGGTGTGAACCCTGAAAGAGGAACAACAGCCAGCCAGGCAAAGGTGGTTTCCAAGATGAAAACGACAACAACTATCGATCTTCATGTGGCCACCCTCTTAAAAAAACCTCATGGAGTGGGGCTTTATTTAATCAGGTTTAATCAGCATTGAGTTCTGCAACCAGATGTTTACATAAAGTAATTATGTACACAGCATTATGTTCTGTTCAGCCCTGTCTCAATGGTGAAGCAACAATAATGCCATTCATTGAATGGATTTGATGTTATTAGCTTTAATAAAAGCATGTTTTAAAGTCATCTTTTGTTTGAGCCATTTTTTTGCCAGCAATTTTCAATGTTTTTGTTTTAGAATGCAAATTTTAAATCATCAGTTTCTAGCAGATCTTTACAATGTAAAGATCACATTTTAAAGTACTTTAATACATTTTATAATAATAAACCATCTATGGAGATTACAGCAGGAACACTAAAATAGTATAACGGGAGTGAAACACTTGACAGTATTATACTGTGCAGCCTATATTTTCTACAGCACAGTACTGTAATATGTTTTACAGTATTACACTGTTGTTTTAGATTACAGCAGGTCCACTGTAAAATTACAGCATTCTACAGGTCCATCTAGCTGCCTGTAGTTTACTGTAAATTAACAGGGACATTTTTTACAGTGAGGCTTCTTTGTTCATATTTACCAAGGATGCCAATAATCCTGTCCACAATTGTACACATGTGCATTTAAAGCCAATAGCTTTAAAGCCATGTCAGTGCAGATTATTTGTCAATACCTGCTCTCTCCTCATCTCCATCACTCTTTATTTCTCTCTGTCTTCTTGCCCTGTCTCTTCCCCTGCTAAAGAGGAACTTTGACTTATAATCTTTTCATTTTCGTCTGTGTCAGTGAAGAAAGTAAACATAGGGTCAACTGATATTTATATGTTTTATGAATAAATTTTTTTGGACAAGTTATTTACTGAAGGCTACCAGGTCTAGGCAAACTAAACGTATTACTTTAATTCACAATATGTACACTTTCATTTTTAATCGCCTAATATGATAAAAATGACTTCATTAATGTTTCTTGTCATCTTACATTGACAGTTAGCCTAGTATAATTATTGCACTACATGAATCACGTAAATAATAGACTATTTTAAATTCAAAATGGAGAAATTAGACAAAAGTGTATTCGTTTTCCTTATTATTTGTGTCTGTCGTTTAACATTTCTATCCTAAAACAGCTGTCAATTATGAAATGTTTAGTTCTTAGAAACATCTTATCTCGCAGACCGTTGGCGTTGACTTAAAGCTACACTGTGTGAGATTTTCCCCCATCTAGCGGTTAAAAGGTATATGACCATCCAGTGAATATTAGTTTCTCTTCCTCTCAATTCCAATTTCGTTTGAACTCCTACGGTGGCCGATTTAGTCCAAGATTAAGATGGCTTCCAGTTCAACCTCGTCCACATTCGACAAGGTGCCATCGAGTGTTAAAACGCGTAAGGCGAAGCTTGAATTTACGGGTATGTCCCTCTTTGGCTAATGTACTTTCAAGATGGAGGGGCAACATGGCGACCCGCATTCGAACCCCTCACCCGTATGTATTTTCAATGGCATATTATAAACTTACGAGAATACTTTATTACTTGAAAGAAGTAAATATACATTAATGAGCACATATATTTTTGAAAGAACTAAGTGTTTTTAGCTAAGAATAAACTAAAAAAGTTACACAGTGTAGCTTTAAGTATCATGGCTGCGCTGGAATTCACACTCAACAGCTTCTGTGAACATAAACCCCGCCTACTTTGATTTGATTGGTCATCTCAAATATATTGACACTGCTGACGAGCGGTGACAGACCAATGAGGCAGCTCAGATGAGAAGATCTTGGTACTGTACAATATCCTTGCAGCACTAAAATATTGGTACTACATTTCACAACCTTTATAGGCCTACATCTTGGAAAAAAATAGCTACGGCCATGGTTCAAGCATGTTCAATTAGCTGGGAATCAAACCTGTGACCTTGGCGTTTGTGCATAATTTGTGTTTAAAAAAAATTGTTTTAAAAATCATATGTTCTCGTTTTTATTTATTTATTAGTAATGTGTGAGACGACGATGTTAAAGGTTTATGTTGTTTACCTGATTTTTGTAGTTGTTGTTTTGTTTTTCATGGTGTGATTTTTTATGAATTTTATTGAATCCAAAGAGGGTCAATTTGGCCCGCACCATAAAAATACCCAGAATTTGGACCTACCTGTAATGCAAAGGCTAGTTATTAGCAAATAAGTTGATCTCTGCTCAGCTTTGTCTATTGCCAGTGGTTATTGTGACTAAAGTCGGCAGAAATCAGCAACTCTCATTGTAAAATAAATGTTTTATTAACAAAGTTTGGGAGGAACACGTTCAAATGATCTATCCAATAATCCTGTCATTGTAACCAGCTGTCAGCAATCAGCATGTCTACCCAATCAGCACAAGTGGAGGATTATATAAATACCCAGGCTGCGTCCAAAACCTGGAAAATGCTGCCTTCGGAGGACACATTCCAAGGCAGGAATGCACCAAGGCACGTCCAAATCTAATGTTAGCTTCCCTTCCTGTCTCCTGAGATGCCTTCATCTGATTGATTTTTGAAGGCAGCATATTTGTATCCTTCGCTGCCTTTGATATCCCACAATCCTGTGCTTTCCATTCTGTGAGAGTTGAGCTGGAAAAAAAGAGATGGCATCCGAAAGTTGCGTTTGCTGGTCAATTTGTGTGTAAATGTACGTTTTTTCCCCCAACATTTTCTACTTCTGATGTCATTTCTAGTGAGAAATTACTAATGTAGTAATGAAATATGTGTTTAGTTCTCACTAAAGCTCTCTCTATTTTGCTGTAGATCATTAAACTTTTACCCTGCCTAAGAAGTCTGTCCGAAATCAGTTTTGTGAGGTGCCTTCATGCTTAAACGCTGCCTTACAAGCCATTGTCTGATAAGGCAGCGAGGCAACGAGTCAGCTGACGAGGTTTTCGGACGCAGCCCCAGTCAACTCCCCAATGTTCCTTGACAGGTTTTCAGCATCCCTCCGCCACCCCACCCCGTCTTCCTCACACTCACCTGGTTTGTTTCCTAACCAGAGATAAGGGGGGAGTGCTCTGGGTTCGGGCCAAATACCAAGCAATTGCAAGTTTACATCTCAAAATTGTGAATTAAAGTCAGAGTTGAGAGATATGAAGTCACAATTGCGAGTAATCAAGTTCAATTCTGAGGGGGGAAAAGACGACAACGATAACCTTAAAATAGAGAATAATTTTCTTTGAGTTTTCTGCGTACAGACGCGACACTATTGTCAAAACAATCCCCATTCACACGGATCTGCAAAAACGACTAAAAAACGCTGTATTCTGCTGCCAGGCCATAAGGTGGCGTTGAAACACTATAGACTGAACATGTAATACGCATTTGCATGTGTTTTTGTTGTTTACACAGAGAAAGTTTGCATTTTTAGGCACCCAAAACGTCATTGTCATGTAAATGAATGGCCAAAACGCATAAAACGTTTTTAGCTGAAAATGGTGTCGTGTAAACAGCCCCTAGCCAAGTTCAGACTGCACGATTTTCAAACTCGTCGGATCACTGCTCTTTTCACACTGCATGACTATCTGGGCCAGCATTACGTTGCTGCTGTGTTCACACTGACCCATGGATCGGCGACAAGGGGTTTCACATTGCATACAAGTGGAAGAATCCCCGACAGCTCTTTCCCATCCACAAACTACGTTTCACAAGCAAACACACGTGAGAAGTGAACAACGCGAATTGTAAAAATATAGACTGCAGAAAGTTTGCGATCCAAACTTTGCGCTGATTTGCAGCGAAAAAGAGAAAAAGAAAAAAGATTATGGCGGAGGAAATGATTGGGGAGACACAGGGAGCAAGGATTGTGTTCTGCAAAGAGAGTTTGAGGTAAATTAATACTTTTGCACCGTGCTGCTATTGCGGCTGGTCAAGCAAATGTTTGTGCTTTGTTTCTGTTTGATAGAATTGTAAATATGTCTATTAAAATACAGATATTCTGGTCTATAACTCCTCCCTGAACCTCCCGCTGCCCTGTATCTCGCTCTCTCATTGGCTGTCGGTCATCGGCGATGCATTTTTCAGTCAGAACACATTTCACACAGCAGGAGTTTGAATCGCCGACAGGTCCAGATATTTAACATGCCAAATATCTCATCTGCGACTCATCGGCGAGTCTCTCTGATTTGCCTATGATATCAGGCATTTGTCTGCGATTTCGCAAAACCTGTCGGCGAGTCAAAATCGTGGCTGAAATCGGGCAGTGTGAACTCGGCATAAGGGGTTTCAAAGGCTGTCTCCCTCCACCCTTAAAGTGTACGCAATCGCGGCGAATCACGACGCAGTCGAAGGTGAGTCATTGGAAAAGCACGACTTAAAGGATTAGTTCACTTTTAAATAAACTTTTGCTGATATTTTACTCACCCCCATGTCATCAAAGATGTCCATGTCTTTCTTTCTGCTGTCGAAAAGAAATTAAGATTTTTGATGAAAACATTTCAGGACTTCAATGGGCTCAAGGTCCAAATGACAGTTTCAGTACAGCTTCAGAGGGCTTTAAACGATACCAGGCAATAAATAAGGGTCTTATCTAGCGAAACTATCAGTTTCTATGAGAAAACCGAGCAGTATTTATGCTACTATTTTACCTCTTATCAGACGAACGGGATCATCTCTGAGCTCAGCCATAACTTCCGCTAAATGAGGTCAAAATATGAGCGTGGACATAGACATACACTCTAAAAAAAAAGGTTCTATATGAATGACTACGCTAATTTTTGACCTCACTTAGAGGAAGTTATGGCGGTGCTCAGAGATGATCACGTTCGTCTGATAAGAGGTAAAATAATAGCATAAATACTGCTGGGTTTCTCGGAGAAACTGATCGTTTCGCTTGATAAGACCCATATTCATCGTCTGGTATCGTTTAAAGCCCTTTGAAGCTGCACTGAAACTGTCATTTGGACCTTGAACCGTTTGGAGCCCATTGAAGTCCATTATATGGAGAAAAATCCTGGAATGTTTTCATCAAAAATCTTAAGTTCTTTTCGACTGCAAAAAGAAAGACATGGACATCTTTGATGACATGGGGCTGAGTAAATTATCAGCAAAAGTTTATTTAAAAGTGAACTAATCCTTTAATCGTCAGGTTCCTCAGAGGTGCGAGGAGGCTAAATCTTCCTCGTCCTAACTCGTTAATCTCTTGGGACTTATCTCTGGTGCTCAGGGCACTTCAGAGACCTCCCTTTGAGCCATTGTAGTCCATAGGGTTAAAAATCCTGTCCATGAAGACGGTGCTCTTGATGGCATTGGCCTCGATCAAGGCCAATGCAGATGACCGACAGCCAATGAGAGAGCAAGATACAGGGCAGCGGGAGGTTCGGGGAGGAGTTGGCGGACCAACTGGAACATCCTAAGCCCTTGATCACATGAAATCCACTATGGAGTTGATTTATTTATTTATTTTTTCCTTTACAAAATTGTTGAATGCAGCATTCTATATGTATATAGTAGTGTTTGGGTTGTTTTTAGAATTTTTTTTTAAATATCATAGAGTTGTTGCATTGTGGTATATGGAGCTGCCTGAAGTGTACACATGATGTAGACTCGCTCCCTCAGTCAAAATCGGAGCGAGGGAGCGAGGGTCTGCCCATATAAACTTCCCTCGTCCACTTCACCAAGTGGAACGCACTTCAAAATGGCGGCAGGGATTCCCCTGAGGGGAAGTGTTTAGGGTAAGGTGACCAGATTCCTGAAATGGAAACCGGGGACATTTCCTATTTGAGTGGTCAAAATACCACTAAAACCTAATTTGTTATTACATTTTATTTAAAAAACGGGGACAATACATTTTTGAATATTTTTGATGTTGTGGGCTCTCTATATTATTATTAACATTAATAATTATTATGATTTAGTTTGATTATTACGATTTTTGGTCTGGATTTAATTCAACGCACCCGCAAAAAACAAAAACAAAACCAATGAAAACAGTTAATAGTAACCTTTGTAAATAACAAGCAGTTAAAAACATTATAACGACATAAAAACAAATTACAAAAATAAAACAACATAAATATGATAAATAAAACTCATTACAAATATTGTAAGATTTTATAATTGTATTTAATATTTTCACAAGTTAATTCTATATGAATTACTTTTTTTTTTTTAAATGTTTTGTTACGTTTTAGCTTGAATATAATTCTTACTATCCTTAATAGGTCTTGTTATTTTGCATTTTAGGCTTATTTTAAGCAGAAAGAATGTATTCTGTGCATGTAATTTTTACAAGTGTAATTGTTTAGATTTTTTTATATTTATAGTTCAGATGAGTAGTAATCACTGCTTTGCGACTGCGGAGCTTTTGGGGGGGTTCTGCTCTCAGTTACGTTCTTGTTGAAGTAGTAGCGGCGTACGCACGTCCAAGTAGAGTCAGCGTATCTCACAGCGCCATCTGCTGGTGACAATAATCACTACTACACGATTGCTCCTACAACCAGCAGCTGCTGTATTATGGTTGGGCGCTTTTTTTGCAATATATCTGCGGGTTACTTTGAACGAGCTGTAAAACGGGGACATTTCCGGGGACAGCTCCAGTCTGGGACAGAACACCAAAAACGGGGACGTCTGGTCACCCTCGTTTAGGGAAGTTTGCAAGTGCGTGTCTAAGGCCCTGTCCACACGGAGACGCGTTTTGCTGTATACGTTAAAATTTTGTACCGTATCAGCGTTTCGTCCACATGGATCTGCCGTTTTGGGAACATGAAACCGATATTTTTTTAAACCGGGTCCCATAGTGGATAAAGCTGAAAACGACACCCTTGCGTTTTCGTGTGTACAGCCAATCCGTATATTTTGTGAAACGGTGATGTCATCACACCACGTCCTGCGCGGGAAAGACTAGAAGGGATACAGCATGCGCACATCAATGTTGCGTCATTTAATTACTGTATTCGCATTATTGTAAGGGTAGGTTTAGGGTTGGGGTAGGTGTATGCGTTAATAAAACACATCTGGTAAGTAGCACATTTATTTATTGTTATTTTATTGTGAGATTTTGCCTCACCTCCGACTCTTGCTGTACCCTTCTAGCCACAACTCGTCTTCTCCGTTTTAGTGTATGTCTTTGGTAGAAATACAGCGCCACATACTGGTCTGGCATGTATACTACATTGTTTTGAGCCATTTTCATGCTCTCATGTATATGCAGATATATCTTGAAACGAGGAAAAAAAAGATCGGATAGGGAAAGCTCTGGCTTTGTGTGGACGGGGCCTAAAACTGGAGTGGAACAGCATCGGTGTAAATAACAAAAAAATGCAGTCTGTAGTATTACACCGCCACCTAATGGCCTGGCAGTAGAATACAGCGTATTTTAGTCGTATTTTAAGCATAGCGTTGTCGTGTTAACATAATCATAAACAAACAATTCTGACTTTATAACTCTTGCAACTCTTGAAAAAAAGGTCAGAATTGTTAGATTAAAAAGTTGCAATGACCTTTTTTATTAAGTTATCTTTTTACAAGTTTAAACAAGCTTCCAGAGTCAGCACCCTAATACTGATGTTTGTCCTAACCATTTGAGACTGCAACAAGCAATGACCGCAGGACATTTTGTTGTTTGTGTTAAATTGTCTCGGTCACCCCGCCTCCAGCAATATCTCATTGGTCCAAAATCACACTGTATATTGAAAATCAAATATGTTGTGATTCTTGTGATGTACATTGCAGTGTCAACTGCAATCTCATCTAGAGCAAAATAATCTTTTTGAACCACTTCAATCAGGTTTTTGTCCCTATCACAGCACAGAAACAGCACTTTTAAAAGTGCTAAACAATCTCCTTCTGGTTTCTGATTCTGGTGCACACAGTGTCCTAGTTCTGCTCGATCTCAGTGCAGCCTTTGACACTGTGTGTCATTCCACGCTCCTTTCACGACTATCTGCAATAGGCATCACTGGTGCTGCTCTTCAGTGGTTGACCTCGTATCTATATGATAGACAGCAGTTTGTAAGGATAGGTAAAGATCGATCAAGTACCGTTACTATCACTCATGGTGTACCTCAAGGTTCTGTACTTGGTCCTCTTTTATTTCTCATTTATGTGCTGCCACTGGGTCAGATAATCAGACGACATGGTCTTGCCTTTCATAGTTATGCTGATGATATTCAGATTTATTTCACAGTTATACCAAACTCAGCTTATCCTCTCGCTTCTGTTAACTCCTGCCTTCAGGAACTTAAAACCTGGATGACTGATAACTTCTTGCAGCTTAATACTGATAAAACTGAAATCCTGTTGATTGGCCCTAAATCACAAAATTTGCCACGTAATGATGTTTTTATTGACATTGATGGTGTCCAGATTACACCTTCAAAAACTGTGCGAAATCTGGGAGTATTGCTTGACTCCACGTTATCTTTCGACTCACATATTGGTCATACAGTAAAGTCATGCTTTTTCCACCTGCGAAATATTGTTCGTATCCGTCGATCCCTCAACTTTAACGATGCTGAAACTGTTATTCACGCTTTTATAACCTCCATATTAGACTACTGTAACGCCTTATACAGCGGCTTACCAACTAAGGCTATACATCGCCTCCAAATGGTGCAAAACTCTGCTGCTCGAGCCCTAACATTTAATAAAAAATCAGTACACATCACTCCCATCCTCAACCAACTTCACTGGCTTCCTGTGGCCAGTCGCATCGAGTTTAAACTGTTAGTTTTAGTCTACAAAGCCAGTCAGGGCCCTGCACCACAATATCTTGCTGAGTTAGTCCAACCTTATGTTCCTGCCCAGACCCTCATATCCAGCAATGAAAACCTGCTTGTCATCCCCAAGTTTAAACGCTCTACTATGGGAGGAAGGGCTTTTAGTGTTATTGGCCCTAAATTATGGAATAAGCTGCCCGCGACTATCCGTAACGCACCTACTCTCCAGATTTTTAAATCCAAACTTAAAACTCATCTTTTTTCTCCTTGCAGTAAATAATTATTTTTCTCTCACCGTCTCTGCCTTCAAGACACCTCTTCATGTTATGCTACATGACTAGCTACTGTTATTTGTTCTTTGATTCTATAACTTCTTTGTTGTTGTTGGAGTTATTTGTTGTACATCTGCTTGTTTATTTGCTATAATGAACAGGCTGCTTTTCCGATTGTAATTGATTGTACTCCATTGTGAAGCGACCTTGGGTTCTTGAAAGGCGCTATATAAAATAAACATTATTATTATTATTATTATTATTACATTATGCCAATCTTTCAGCTTTTTTACAATATTCAATATCTCTCTTTATGTATTTATTCAGCCTTTGTTACTCTGAAGTGGGTGAATTTATTCAATTTATCAAATGTATTCATTAAAACTATCATTGCCACATATATTTAAAATATTTAAGGCTAGAAGAAAAATAAAAAAAGTTTTTTTTTTGTAAAAAGCAAGTCTTTCACTAAGCGAAACAATTTTTATGGCTTACATATTTACTAAACAATTTTAATATATAAAATATTTCTGATTTATGACGCAAACAAATCATTGAATTAGAGTTTGCATTCTAAGGCATTTTACAGCAAACAAAAGTGGTTTAAGAAAAATAAATAATTTTAAGCAAAACTCTTGTTGATGTTGTTTGAAATCCTATTTTCATAACCTAAATGTATCTTCACATGCAGTCAGAACATCTGTATTCGTGAGTAAGGCTGTATGGACATATGGGTGTTCCCTACAGTAAGCCTCACATCTACAGAGTTCCCATACAGGAGGTAATGATAGCATGTCAAATGATTTTACCCCCTCACCACAAATGTACACCAATTAGTGTAAAACACAGCAAAGAATTGCGTTTTAATGGGGTTATGAAAACATGGCTAATGAGCCCACCATCATACACATTTGTCTCTCAGCACCACCACACAGATGGCTTCCAGTTCCCCAGTGTTCCTCTCACCATCACCGTCCAGACCTCACCGTGACTGAGAGAGCCATTAATCAGCTGTCAGCATCATTAAACCACGATATAAGGGCTTCAGCTGAGCTGAGTGATGGCACGGTTAGCCAGCAGAATTCCTTATGTGTGCTGTGTAAACATCAGCTTTCAGACATTTCTGCGGACAGTTGCACACACACACACACACACACACACACACACACACACAGGTCTCGCTGTAATGTGCCGTCTCACTGCAGCCACTAGAGGGAGTGATCGCACAGGTGAAAATGGCCTGTTTGGTGGAAATAATTCAAATACTGTATATCATGGAAAGATATTAAATAAGTAAATGTATTTATAAATGTTTACAATGAGTACACGTGAGTACATTTCTAATAATAACAACGAAGAAATGTATTAATTAAATACAAGAAGCATTTCAAACATAACACTAAATTATGCTAAAATGCTTCAAATTCATCTCTTTGAAGACAAATGCAGTAATATCATTTAAAGGCAATATTATATTTCATATTTCATTTCTTCTATTTTCATTTCAAGTGTTTTGTGGTTTCTATGGAAATTATTTAAAGTCACCATGAAATCAAACCGGAAGGAATATTGCAGTATTTCCTTTAAATGATTTTATCCGTGCACATCCTTATTTTTTTTGTGTCAATTCACAATGCCTCGTAATCTTGAATCAGAATAACTTCCCCTCCCTCTTGCAGCGACATCTCTTCTCTTCTCTGATGAGGTGTTTACTGGCGCGAGGGCGGGGCAACCTGTCACTCACATGAGATCCACCAATAGCAAACCACAACCATCCAATCAATTCCCCGCAGACAAAATCAAGCCCAGAGTGATTACTTGTGTCCATAATTGAGGGCCTATTAGCAAATGTCATTAAAAGGGGGGGGGGGGGATTTCAACATGATTGAAATCATGTCAATCTTGATTTTTCATATCTTCGAAAAGTCTTTAGTTTTATTATATTTATAAAAGAAAGATACGCTGTACCGAATCTTTCCGAAAAAAGCCGAGCGGCTGGGGGCGTATCGTTCGGGCGGAGCTAAAGAATGACGAGCGCGCGTAGCTATTGTGTTGAGCTATGCATTTTTACATAGAAAAACAATGTAATCGATAGCTAACAACACAAAGACATTTGAACTCTTGCTCTAGTCGTGCACGCGCCCTTCTGGGAGAAGAGCCCGTACAAGGACATTCCGCCCCATCTGACGTCACATATGCCCATACTCAAAAAAAACTTTCCGAAACTTATGAGAAACCGGAAGGAGTATTTTTGGCACAGAAATCAAACGTCCGTTTTTTTTTTTTTTTTTTTTTACTTTGTCCATGTTTAGGATGGGAATCCTTTAACAGTGTAAAAAGCTCAGTATGCATGATACAGCATTTCACCCCCCTTTAAATATTTAATTTAGGCAATTTAATGCTAATCAAAATATAAAATGATTTATTATATTTGTTAATATATTTGTTATCACTTAATAATTTACATTATTTTATATTTTATGATGATTATCATTAATAATTTATACATAAATACTCTTGAATAATCATCAGTGGGAAAACGTTTGCAGCCTGAGCTTGTATTTCCAGCGTCAAGCAACAGGGCAGACAGGTAATAATTGGCCCTGTCCCAAACGGAACCCTAATGCTGCGTTCACACTGAAAGCGAATTGAGCATCTGGAGCGAGTGATTTCCGTGTTAAATCAATGTAAAGACGCGTTGACGCGCATCTGGAGGTCCTGAGGCGTGCTAGACACGATTTTGCCTCATACGCGCAGGTGATTTTATTTGGTGCTTTTTGTGCATTCACGCATTTGAAGCGTATTCGCGTCTAACGCCCACGTTGAAAAATCTGAACTTTGCCGTCTGTTCACGCCTCGTTAACCAATCAGGGCCCAGAGTCACTCATTCAACTTGGAGGAACAACTGATATTGGTAGTGAGCAGTCATACGGAGCTATTTTGCTTCAAATGCTCGCTTTATATGCGAGTGGATTCAAAATGTTCAAGCATCCAACTACACGTGATAGAAGCGAATTTGACTCTCAATTTGCATTCGCCGTGAATGCAGCATTAGCCCTCGCGATCTTCCTCTGAGTCTACACTTTCGTGACATAATGTTGCTTTGGTAAAAGTCTGCTGCAGAGTTCTTGGGCTCGGCAAAAGTGCGCATCAAGGGCACATGTCAGCCACTTATGCTGCGTTCACCCCAAACGCGAATAGAGCGTCAGAATCGCGTCTAACGCGTCTAGTTGGACGCTTGAAAATTTTTAATCCATGCGCGCATCCACAGCGCATTGGACGCGAGTGTAAATCGAGCGTTTGATGCGAAATAGACGCGTGTTCAAGGTGCTTCAGGAGAAAACTTAAAACACCACTCTGCCTCTTTTCATTTTCATAAAAAATATATTAAACATTAATAGCCACACAAATGTGGTCCAGGCAATGCCTACATTATCTTCACTGCATGTATATTTAAATATCCTAAAAAAATAAAGTTAAGAAACTTCTCTTTGCCCTCAGTCAAAATGATTTAGCAGACAACAAATTATAGATTCATGACACCAAAAATCGCCCATTAGATCTACACAAGATTAATTATATCTCGTGTTTAACCACTATAGAGACATCAGAGCCAGCGGCAAACATTAAAAGGATTGGAATCACGTCCATCGCGCCGCGCGAAACGCAGGACCTCCAGACGCGCGTCAACTCGCCTTTCCATTGACTTAACATTGAAATCACTCGCTCCTAACACTCTATTCGCGTTTGGTGCGAACGCAGCATTAGAGCACCCTTCTGAAACTTAAAATGACAAATGGGACACCAAATGGGGAGTCCAATCCTGCTCCTGGACGGCCACAGTCCTGCAGAGTTTAGCTCACAAGGACTGGGTTCCACTCCACTTTTAGAACTTCCCTAAGCACTTCTCCTCGGGTAGCCTGACAAGCCAGACCCATATCAAGATGTTGGGTCTGGAAACTCACCATTGGCAGGGCTCAATCCGAGGGGCGGGATAAACGGTTGTCTTTCAAATTCCCTCTGCACCCAATTGGATAGCGCCATGAGCGCCACAACCAACCAGAGCAAAGAAGAAGGTGAAGCCGAGCTAACGTTAGTTGATAGACTTTCGCCGTATCCGGTCGGCAAAACTTCGAACACATCTTCTTTTCTTAAGAATGACTTCAGTGCCGTTCTTTGTTCTTTTCTCAAAGAAAAGCTTAACTCCAAGTCTTCCAGAGTCGCGGCCAAAGCGATTCAAAAGACCGCTGTTCGTCATCTTCTTTGTTTACGAGTAGCACACAGAACCTCTGCAACTCTGCCGTGACCTGCCGTCATTATGTTAAGCCTGCCCACCGACTCTACACACGCTTTGATTGGCCTGACCAGAGTTTGTTTTTTCTACCGAGAGTTGCTAGACTACACTCGCGGCAAAATACACATTTTCTGCCGATAGGGTGCGTCTAGATCTCTAGGCTACTCCTCGGGGGAATCCCTGCCACCAGGGATTTAGCCCATAGCAAACGTTCCGCCAGTAGTGGGCACTCATGCAACGTAGGCAATGACGCACATCCGAGTGAACGAGACGGAGGAAAGTTAGCGAGTGAAGGGCATGCTAGAAACTTCCAGGCTGCTGTATTAAGCAAGTTGGAGATAAACCCTGTAATACAGTGGCCCTCCAGGACCGAGTTTGGACACCCCTCCCCTACTGTTTCGTGTCAAGTCAAGTCATCTTTATTTATATAGCGCTTTATACAATACAGATTGCTTCAAAGCAGCTTTACAGTGATACCAGGAAAATTATACATTTTGGGCTGTTCAGCTGAAGTCAAGCTTCAGTATTGATTCAGTTTTGTTGGAAAGATCATCAATTATTATATTAGCTCATCTATAAAGCAGTCCTGCAGAAAAATGATGTCATTGACCAGCTTCAGATCTCATACAACAGCGCCAGTACAGTCAGATCGATAATACTGTTGGATATTAAGTTTCCCCGACTAAGCAAGCCAGAGGCGACAGTGGCAAGAAACCCAAACTCCATCAGGTGAGAGAATGGAGAAAAAAAAAAAACCTTTGGAGAAAACCAGGCTCAGTCAGGGGGCCAGTTCTCCTCTGGTCAACAAACAAACACTGTGTCATTATGATTCAGGCTCCATCACAAGTCAGAATTCAGATCGGGATTGGTAGCATTCAAAATAGTCCCCAGTATGCTCTCTGTGTAAGCAGGTTGTCACGTTGGTTATGTTGATGGAAGTTAGCCGCTGCACTCATGGTACGGCTCAGAGTTCCTTGATTATTACGCAGGAATGAGAGTATAGTTCGGTCTAGAAAACCATATCGGTCTAGAAAATCACAACTTTTATTTTCTGTCGGTCTTAGTACACGATGTAACCACAGAAGAGTCAAGTTTTAAATAGGAAAAATATCGAAACTCTTTGGTCATTTATGAGTGAGATGCTAAAGGTCTAATCAGATTTAATGATCACGGCGGATGCGAATTGAGCGTCATATTTGCATTCACTTCTATCACGTCTAGTTGGATGTTTGAACATTTTGATAAAACTCAACTGTTTAACTCTAGTGGAGTTGGAAAATTAGTCAAGCAAATGTACCACCGCACCAAGTGCAAATAGTATGCCTTGTTGGCCAGTGCTATTCGCACTAGCTCCGCCTAACAATGCCTGGTTGGGCCAAACAAGATTTAAAAACATGTGCATATTTTCACATCTTCAGTGGTGCATTCAGTAAAGTGTATGGCTTAAGGATCTTGGTTTTTGACGCGATCGACCCGGGATCGAATCCGCCTTTTGCCAAGCTCGCTCTTCTCCCTTTTCTCATCACATATCACATCAGAAAGGCATTTTGTAACAGTGTTTGTTCGTGTGGGAGGAAGGTGGCGGGAACCGGCGAACATTCAACAACTTTAATAAAATAAATGAGCACAAAATGAATGTAAAACGGCAGCCCCTCACGGACGACTGCCGCGCATATACATAACAAAACACAAATTAAAATCCAGGCCTGGTCCTCTCTCATCCTTCACTGTAGTCGCTCGTCCTTATATGCCTCCGTGCTCCCTCATGAGAGGACTCGAGACGGGTGTGCCTCGCAGGTGACGCTCATTCTCAATCACGCACACCGATCTCGCTCGCTCCTCCCATGTCTCTCGCTCGTCCACCTCGCCACATACCCCCAACACCCCTCATAGGCCGGAGAGTACCCCACGCCTACTCCCCCCCCCGGGGAGCCCACTCTCTGCATCTGGGGATATGGGCCGGCGAGACGAGAGAACGGGAGACGGAGACCCCCAGAGCAACCGGACGAGAGAGTGAAGAGTGGAAAAAAAAAATCTGCTCCGGTTCCCGGACACACTGCTGCTCGGTCCTCAGCCTGCCGAGAGGCTCTTCCTTGCGGTGCCATGTGATGGCACTGGACGCTCGGTGGACGGCTCGATCCTCCTCCACCCCCTGGCGGCCGGCGGTGGCTCCTCCGGTCGAGGGCAGCCAGCAGTGAGTCCCACGCGCTCCCTGCTCCTCCCCTACATGGCGGATGGACGCAGGCTCCGGCCCACGGCGATCGCCGGCGATTCCTCCGCTCCCTCTCTGATGGCAGCCACCCCACCACGACCAAGGGGCACGGCAGTGAGCTCTCCGTCCCACCGGATCTTCACTCGCTCCAGCACCACCACCTCAGGCAGCCACTCACGGTCTTCTCTCTTCTGCGCTGCCTGACCTCCTCAGCACCGCGATCCCCCTCAGCAGCGAGGGCTCTTCGACAGCATGTCTCTCCTTCCTCCCGGGTTTCGGCACCAATGTAACGTTGTTTGTTCTTGTGGGAAGAAGGAGGCGGGAACCGGCAAACATTCAACAACTTTAATAAAATAAATGAACACAAAATGAAAGTAAAAGTGGCAGCCCCTCACGGACGACTGCCACGCACACACATAACAAAACACAAATTAAAATCCAGGCCTGGATTTTATGCTGAACAGTTAGTTCATGCGTTCATGACCTCAAGGTTAGATTATTGTAATGCTCTACTGGGTGGTTGCC
This sequence comes from Gobio occitaniae, assembly GCA_033150135.1. Taxonomy (NCBI): domain Eukaryota; kingdom Metazoa; phylum Chordata; class Actinopteri; order Cypriniformes; family Gobionidae; genus Gobio; species Gobio occitaniae. The sequence continues at coordinate 23,074 of JARQWZ010008149.1, forward strand.
CTGCTCGCTTAATAAATAAACTCCAGCTGGTCCAAAACGCAGCAGCTCGAGTTCTTACTAGAACCAGGAAGTATGACCATATTAGCCCAGTTCTGTCAACACTGCACTGGCTGCCTATTAAACATCGCATAAATTTTAAAATCTTACTTACTACTTACAAAGCACTAAATGGTTTAGCTCCCCAATACTTGAGCGAGCTCTTAACATATTATACTCCATCACGTCTACTGCGGTCTCAAAATTCTGGCCAGTTGATCATACCGAGAATATCCAAATCAACTGCAGGCGGTCGATCGTTTTCCTATTTAGCACCTAAACTCTGGAACAGTCTTCCTAACATTGTTCGGGAAGCAGACACACTCTGTCAGTTTAAATCTAGACTAAAAACACATCTCTTTACTGTGGCATACACATAAAACACTTTTTCAATGAAATGATTGTTAGGCTGCATTAACTAGGTCAGCCGGAACCGGGAACACTTCCCATAACACCTGATGTACTCGTTACATCATCAGAAGAATGGCACCTACGCTAATGATAGTCTCTCTGTTTTATCCCGAGGTTTACTGCAGTCAGCCGGATCCGGGCCGTATCCAGTTCAGATGGTGGACCTGCGCCCAGAGAAGACCAACACAGGACCCTGAAGTGTCTGAGAGACCGTGATTAGACTCCCCCTGCAACTGCCTCATCGACACGGCATCTCAATAAACCCGTCTCCGGCGTGTTGACTCAGATTGTTCGAATATTACAATTAAATAATACTTAAATCGATATGTCATCCTCAATAAACCCGTATCCAGCGTGTTGCCTCCGATCATTCGAATATTGCACTTTAATAATTATTTAATCAACATCATCCTCAATAAACCCGTCTCCAGCATGTTGCCCCCGGTCCCTCGAATATTCTGATCTATTATGACCTCCGAGCTGTAAAACTGCCAGAATAATAATAATAATACGCTGTTTGTTAATTGGCCAGAGGAGAACTGGCACCCCGACTGAGCCTGGTTTCTCCCAAGGTTTATTTTTCTCCATTAGGCCACCTAATGGGGTTTTGGTTTCCTTGCCACTGTTGCCTCTGGCTTGGCGTGCTCAGTTGGGGAGACTACATTTTTCAACTAAACATCGAAATACATCTAAATAATAAAATAAATTAACCATTTAAACTAAATTACTGATCAAATTATTGATCTAAAGCCCACACTGTCACTGTATGATACTTGAAATTTTTCCAGAATGGCTATACAGCTGAATAAAATTATGCTGCATTATTTTCCTGTTTAACACTGTAAAGCTGCTTTGAAACAATCTACATTGTTAAAAGCGCTATATAAATAAAGTTGACTTGACTTGACTTGACTTGGTCCTCTCTCGTCCTTCACTGTAGTTGCTCGTCCTTATATGCCTCCGTGCTCCCTCATGAGAGGACTCGAGACCGGTGTGCCTTGCAGGTGACGCTCATTCTCAATCACGCACACCAATCTCGCTCGCTCCTCCCATGTCTCTCGCTCGTCCACCTCGCCACACATTTATTTTCAATAAAAATTAAGGGGGGGGTGGGGGGTTGGGGTGAAATGCTGTTTCATGCATACTGAGATTTTTACACGGTTAAAGTCTTGGATTCCCATGCTAAACATGGACAAAGTTTCAAAAATTAAGTTGAACGTTTGATGGAGTATTTCGGAAAGTTTTTTTTGAGTATGGGTCTGTGTGACGTCAAATGGGGCGGAATTTCCTTATACGGGCCCTAAGGGCACTTATCCCGGAAGGGCGCACACGCACCCGTAGACCAGAGCGAGAGAGCGAAAGCAGTACGCCCATCAAGGCACTTTGCTCGGCTGCACTGCAGTCACAGGACTTCACGACATCAACAATGTCACCAAAGATGTGTGTTTTTGGTTGTCAGGGCAAGACAACCCTGCACAGCTTCCCAAAGAACCCAGCGTTAATGGGACAGTGGATGGAGTTTGTTTTTCTGTAGCAGCAACGGAATTGTGCAAGTGTTTTTTTGTTCCCTGCATTTCGGCGATGATTGTTTTATAAACAAGGCCCAGTTTGATGCCGGATTTGTCGCTCATCTAATGCTGAAAGATGGAGCGGTCCCAGCGATTAAGGTTCACGGTCGAGACTCGTGTTTTGGAAGCAGGCGGTGAGTAAAACTGCTTCAAATGTCTGTGTTGTTAGCTATCGACTCGTTCATTCAAATGCGCTACTATTCCATTGTTTTTCTATGTAAATACGCACTAGTCTGAGGTGCAAAACCGTTACGCTTGCTACTGCTAACATTAAATCACATATAATAGTCAATAAACCAAATTATATACTCATAAACCACGAGTAAACGCACACAAATGTTGTTAAACATGTACATGACAAGCCGCTAAGCAAGTATATAAGTTACAGTTACAGTACATACCATAGAGACGTCCTGCTGTAGGCGTCATTGCTGCTTCTCCTGTTCAATTTCAGCCTCTAGATCTGATTCTGGATCATATATGTGTGGCTAAATCTGATTGATCTTCATGGTTTATTTAGGATAACGTTTTTTTCCTCACGTTTAAGGATCTCTACACTCTCAACGCAATAGCTGCTCTCGCTCGTGACTCTTTAGCTCCGCCCACACAATATGCCTCCAGCCGCTCTGTTTTTTTTTTCCGGAAAGACTCGGTACAGCGTATCTTTCTTTTATGAATATAATAAAGCTAAAGACTTTTCGGAGATATGAAGGATGCAATACTACTCTACAGGTACTCAAGATTGACATGAGATTGACTGAAACTGAGTGTTTCACCCCCCCCCCCCCCCCCCCCCACCCCCCTTTAAAGGTTCTAAAAGTTGAAATAAAGTGCCTAACGAAATGTTTAATAATAATAAAAACGTTTATTGTGTAGGGTTAGGGGTCAGTGTAGGGAGGGGTTTTATTGTCCCATTAAGGCGGCATCCATTGAATCATTTTAATAAATATAATAATTTACACTCTGTTATTATTGCATCCTGTTAATGTACAACAATACTGCCAATAGTGTGTATCTGTCAAAATAAAGTATAAATTGCATGTAATTACTATTTACTCATATTGCAAAGAACTGCTACTTTTACATGGTGTAAATAGAATATACCACTATTTTCACTTAATAAACTATTTTCACTGTTTATTAAGATATGATAGCACTTATCATTCTATTCATTTTCTATTAATTTTCTGTCTGTCTAATTTATTTAAAAAAAAAAAAAAAAAAAAAATCCTTGACTGTTCTAGTTGCTTCTATTGCCCTCATTTGTAAGTCGCTTTGGATAAAAGTGTCTCCTAAATGACTAAATGTAAATGTAAATGTAAACAGCATCTACAGCTATTTGCACTTAGTGTAAATACCATCTATTGCTAAGAAAATGTTATTTTCAAATAGCCGCTGTCTTTTATCATTGATAAACTGAAAGTGATCCCAGCAATATTGTTTCTGTTGTTGTTGATATAGCTGTGATTATAGCTATTTTCATAGTATTACAATGTGAACTGAGAACTTAAGGCTTTCTTTTCCAATAAGGTAATTTACTTTGTCATATTATTATCCTTTGTGTCTCTATATTATTAATGTACCCTATTTAATGTACATTATCATTCAATTTAATTAAGTAATTATTTCAAAATGCACACTTTCGGCCTATTAAGTCAAACACATTCACTTGGCAGAGTTATTGGTGAACGGATCATGAATTTATGCTTCTGTACTCCACGGTTAAATTATGTTAAATATTCTATTAGTCATCTCTGACAGGGAATGTGTATGGAGTTTCACTTGGATTCATTTGTGTTCCCAGCAAAGGTTAAGGTGAGGTTTAAACTGGCTTAGGTTGGCCAAACAATGCAGTTCACATCTGGATTGGGCCATTTGAAAGCTGTGCAATTTGCCAAAAAGAGACTTGGAAGGAGAATAACGTCAGGCGGCATCAGTTAGCCATAATGTATGGGATGACTCACTGCAAGTGTTTAACACTCAACATATTCTTAAACTCCCATAGTCATCTGATGAATTATTAATGCCCACCATACTGGCTGGAGTTTGGGTGATTCATCATCTTCAAAGAGGAAGAAAAATAGCTACTGCACAGTAGAGACCACAGCTTTGGCCCGTGTGTCATTCTCTTCACTGGCCCAGAGACAGAGAGAGCAAACAAAGAAAAAGAAAGATTTCTCCAGGCCTTATTTCTTTCCCTCCCTCTTCCTTCAGGAGTGAAAAATAAAGAGCGCTTTGTCTGATTTTTTTTGGAGTGAGAGGTCAGACTCTGCCGGGAAGTCATCGGGAGACGGCGCATGCGGTGTGAAGCTGTAATGCTGACAATACAGCTCAACCCGAGCTCAACGCGTCTCTTTCCCATGCGCACATTGATAATCTCTCAGAGAAGAGCCTACCATGCTAATTCAAGGGTCGATCTCGAGGACAATCTTGCCTCTGTCCTGATTCAGTGCACAGGCTCAGTCCATGACAATGAAAAGCCTCAGCAGCAGTGAGCAGAAGCAGCAGTCTGTTCGGCCAACACAATAGTCTGAACCTTTGGTATTTCGGTTTTCTAACCGGCCCTGTGCTGAGTGGCCAGACGACATGATGTTTCTGGCGCCTTCTATATTCGCTTAATCAAATGATTTGAATCTCCAGCGTGGAAAAACCCAGCATTCCGGCATTACAGCTTATAGATCCCTCTTAAATCATTGGAATTCTCCATGTGAAACATTTCTTGGCATGCAGAATTTGCAGCCACGCTGCAATAGTTTAACAATCCATGGTGTATTTTCATTGCCCGCTACCTTAATGGTCCAGTGTGCGCCGAACACCAACACAATGTGCTCAGAACTAGCAGTGGGCACCTGTGGGGCAGATGCTCTCCCAACACATCTTTGTCACACTTTATTTCGATAGTCCACATAAATATTCTAACTATAATTTAAGGTTAAAAAATATTGTGAGGTGAAGTAAAAAACAAATGTACCTTACCGGAATAAGGCAAGTAAACTCTATATTAGTACCCAGTTCAAACTGAAATTAATGGGGTACTTCAACGATTTGTATCAGGAGAAACCCTGTAGTATATTCGAATGATCACCCCTCATATCTAGCCTGGTTCTACCAGACGTTTCATTTGTACAGAGAGTCTGGCCACTCTCCATTGACAAGCGTTTACTTCCTTGAAGGCGGGAACTCTGGGCAGATCCAATAGTTTTAAACTTCAACAGAGCCACTCTAGATCTGCCGTAACCAATCGCTAACGTTTGGTCGTGACGCATGTCATCTCAAACTAGCGCACGACATCAACGTCATCGTTCTCAGCCACTCCCTCTGTTCGCTGATTGGACCGGTTAAAATTTGAACAAAGAAAACCAGAGAATATACCGCCATCCCAGACAGAGGACTGAAGGAAAATGAAAATTGAGCGGAAGTAGGTAGGTGGGCGGAGCCAGGCTACCTCATATCCCCCTGAGATTAGAGATTTCTGTATTTCATGTATCGGAGGCTTTTTTGGCTATAGGCTAGAGACTACAGCCAGTAGTAGGAGTTAGTTCTGCATGTTTTCAAGCCGCTCATAGGGGTGGGATCTCACTCACAGAATGTAAAATGTGCACGGCCGCTCTGGCATTGATAACGCAGCGGTCGGAGCAAAGCGAGTGTTCTCAATGAATTCCTATGAAAGTTAAGCTTCCATTGGCATGAACTAAAAAAAGCGCCAGACTGGACACGAACTGTGAATGACTGTGAGGCCATGATTGATTGACAACGCGGCCCTGAATGCCGGGCGGCCGTGCTCATTTGAGTCTCGTACAGAATTAGCACCAATTCCGGGTGCAGGTTGCTTGAATTGTGGGTTCATTAGCCTATTATTCTTAATGAAAAACACAACAACAAAACGGTACAATGACAAAATCACTTAAATAGGCGCTTTTACATTTCGCTTACATTTATCTTCAGCGATCATCTGGTCTGTCAGCTCCTCTCTCTCTGATGAATGAGATCTGACTCCTGCTGTGTTTGTGCTGCGACTCTCGTTCAGCTCGTGCCGTATTGAGCAGACACCTTCAGTTTTTATCTTCAGTTCTGTTCTCTTACTGAACTAAATTATTTTATTTACTATAAAATCTAAACGACGGTGGGGTGCTGCCGCGGTGGGCAAGAGCATAGACAGTAAAAGAAATGGACACAGCAACCGCATAGACTTCCATGGAGAAAAGTGAAGTCAGTTGGAAGCACTCACTTCCTGATGGCTGATGTACTGCGCAGCCTCAGACTGAGCTTGACGACGTAGATGTGACGTGAGCAACCTGTCTGACAGTTGTACACTCACCTAAAGGATTATTAGGAACACCTGTTCAATTTCTCATTGATGCAATTATCTAATCAACCAATCACATGGCAGTTGCTTCAATGCATTTAGGGGTGTGGTTCTGGTCAAGACAATCTCCTGAACTCCAAACTGAATGT
>JARQWZ010008150.1:0-29541 GCA_033150135.1 Gobio occitaniae
CATCCATCTGTGCCGCCCAGCAGTTTCATGAATGGGAATTCAAGCCCCGGGTGCCAGCCCGTGCCCAAGCCGCCGAACTCAAACGCATCGCTCAACATTGGCTGATGGAAGGAGGTCCCACGGCAGCTCAGGTAGCGGAACGGGTGGTGGTCGATCGCCTCCTCCGTGCTCTTCCCCGTCCCATCCGGCAGGCGGTCGGTATGAGAAATCCATCCAACACCGCGGAACTCGTGGAGGCGATCGAGCTGGCGGATGCCATTCACCACCGTGAGGCAGGGGAGCGAGTGTTGCCGTTCCCCCGGAGGGTGGTCCAGGAGCGACGGCCGCTCGAAGGCGCCCCGCGACCAGTAGGCAGGCCGACGGTTCCCCCGCCGCGAGACGGGCCCATGCCCAGCGCCGAATCCATGCCGCCTCCGCGTGCGTGGCTGGCAGGCTGCATCGTCCACCAGCGGATGCCATCGGGAGCCCCGGAAGCAGACGTGGTGATCGACGGGAGACACTCCAGAGCACTCCGGCAGTACGGTCACCCTCATCCAGCCAGGGTTGTGTGGGTCCCGAGGAGGCGAGAAGAGCTTCCTCCCCATCACCTGTGTGCACGGAGACACTCGCCAAGTGCCGACCCGTCGAGTCACCATCTCATCGCCCCAAGGCACCTGGCCGGTGGAAGTCGGCGTGGTCGAGGACCTTCCGGTGGCCGTACTGCTGGGTAGAGACTGGCCGGGCTTCAACGCCCTGCTCACCGCCGCCACTCAGCCTGCCAGCCGGGAGGGGAACCGTCGAAGACGGAGACGGCCGCGTGGACCCCGCCGCCGACCAGCCCTTCTAGCCTCCGACAGCGGGAGAGATGGTGAGTCCCCCTCCCAATCCACTAATCCATTTCTTGATGTGTATCAGCAGGCTGCCGGAGGGGGCTCGTTCGCCAAGGAACAACGGGAGGACGATTGCCTGAAGCACTGCTGGTCCCAAGTGCGGATCATCGACGAGAAAGACGTCCTCCCACGGCCCCATCCTCTCCCGCATTTTGTCGTTGAGAATGGCCTGCTATACTGTGTCGCACAGCGGAGGGGGGAGGAGAAAAAATTGTTAGTTGTTCCTCGGACCAAGACCGAAACCATCCTGGAGCTGGCCCATTCCCATCCTATGGCAGGTCACCTCGGGGCAGCTAACACCACCCAACGCATCCGCGACCGGTTCCACTGGCCTGGGCTGGAGGCCGAGGTGAAGAGGTTCTGCCAGGCCTGCCCGACCTGCCAAGTCACGTCGCCCAGGACTCCTCCCCCCAGCCCACTCATTCCGCTGCCCATCATCGAGGTGCCCTTCGAGCGGATTGGGATGGACATAGTGGGGCCGTTGCCAAAGTCTGCCCGTGGCCACGAGCACATCCTGGTCATCGTCGATTATGCCACCCGGTACCCCGAAGCGATTCCCCTCCGCAAGGCCACCGCGAAGAACATCGCCCAGGAGCTGTTCCTGCTGGCCAGCCGGGTGGGCATACCAACGGAGATACTGACTGACCAGGGTACTCCGTTCATGTCCCGGCTAATGGCAGATCTCTGCAGGCTGCTGCGGGTGAAGCAGTTGAGGACCACAGTCTACCACCCACAAACGGACGGGCTGGTAGAAAGGTTCAACCAGACCCTCAAGCAGATGCTGAGACGTGTGGCGGCGGAGGATAAGCGGGATTGGGACCTCATGATTCCTTATGTGCTCTTCGGGATCCGCAAAGTACCCCAGGCCTCAACTGGCTTCACCCCCTTCGAGCTTCTCTTCGGCCGCCAACCACGAGGGCTCCTGGACATCGCCCGAGAAGCTTGGGAGCAGCAGCCTGCCCCTCATCGCACCCTCATCGAGCACGTCCGCCAGATGAGGGAACGGATCGACCGGGTGATGCCATTAGTCCGGGAACACCTCAGCAAGGCTCAACAAGCGCAGCAACGCCGTTATGACCGGGCAGCCCAACCACGGGAGTTCCAGCCGGGAGACCGCGTCATGGTCCTGGTCCCCAGGTCTGCCTGCAAGTTCCTGGCCACCTGGAAGGGTCCGTATACCGTGATTGAGAAGATTGGGCCAGTCACGTACCGCCTGAGACAGCCGGGACGACGCCAGACAGAGCAACTCTATCACATCAACCTCCTGAAGAAGTGGGTGGGGACCCGGGACCAGGTGGCGGCCCTAAGCATCACCGATCCCGTGGTTGTAGACGTCAACCCCCATCTTTCGGCTGCCCAGAAGGCGGAGCTGCAGCACCTGGTCAGTCAGTTCCAGGATGTGTTCTCGACCCAGCCCGGGCAGACCAACGTGGTCCAACATGACGTCAGAACACCACCAGGAGTCATCGTCAGGCAACGGCCCTACCGTGTCCCGGAGGCTCGTCGGCAGGCTATTGAGGAAGAGATTCAACAAATGCTGAAGTTGGGGGTAATCGGACCATCCCGGAGCCCGTGGTCCAGCCCCATTGTGATGGTCCCAAAGCCGGATGGCACCCTCCGCTTTTGCAACGACTTCCGACGCCTGAACGAAGTCTCCGAATTCGACGGGTACCCCATGCCTCGGGTCGACGAGCTGCTGGATCGACTGGGAAGGGCCCGGTACATCAGCACCTTGGACCTCACCAAAGGCTATTGGCAGGTACCACTCTCTGAATCCGCTAAATCCAAGACTGCTTTCTCGACCCCCAGTGGCCACTGGCAGTACCAGACCCTTCCCTTCGGCCTCCACGGGGCCCCAGCGACCTTCCAACGGATGATGGACATCATCCTAAGGCCCCACCAGGCCTACGCGGCGGCCTACATCGATGATGTCGTCATCCATTCCGAGGCATGGGGAGACCACCTGGAACGTCTGCGGAGGGTGCTTTCGGAGCTCCGGCGGGCTGGACTCACTGCCAACCCCCGCAAGTGTCACCTCGCCCTCTCCGAGGCCAAGTACCTGGGTTTCCGAGTCGGAAGGGGCCTCATCCAGCCCCAGGAGAAGAAAGTCGAGGCCATCCACTCCGCCCCAAGACCGCAGACGAAGACCCAGGTACGGGCCTTTTTGGGGTTGGCAGGGTATTACCGATGCTTTATCCCCAACTTCTCCTCTCTAGCCGCCCCCCTGACAGACCTGACCAGGAAGGGGCAGCCGGAGAAAGTCTGCTGGACCCCAGCCCTCGAGGAGGCTTTCGCCCGGGTCAAGACAGCCCTGACGTTGTCGCCGGTACTCCGCGCTCCAGACTTCGGTTGCCCCTTCCTGCTGCAGACGGATGCTTCCGACACAGGACTGGGAGCCGTCCTGTCCCAAATCCAGGAAGGCGAGGAGCATCCGATCGTCTACATCAGCAGGAAGCTGTCCCCGGCTGAGACGAGGTACGCCGCCGTCGAGAGGGAGGCCCTGGCCATCAAGTGGGCAGTCCTGGAGCTGAGGTATTACCTGTTAGGCCGCAAGTTCACCCTGGTCACCGACCATGCGCCCCTGCAGTGGATGGCCCGCGCCAAGGACACCAACGCCAGGGTGACTCGCTGGTTCCTAGCGCTCCAGGACTTCCACTTTGAGGTACGTCATCGGGCCGGGGCCGCCAACGCGAACGCGAACGCCGACGGCCTCTCAAGGATATGGACAGCTTATGCAGGTCTGTCAGGGGTCATTCCCCACCCTCCCTTTGTTTCACCCCTACTGTCTCCATATGTTCGCAGGACCAGAATGACGCTTGGGGGGGGGAATGTGACGAGTCCACCCAGAGGAATCAGCGTCGCCCTGGCAACAACACACCTGCACGTCATCACCATGGGCTGATCGGTCACAGCTGCACCTCATCAGCCCGGAGACATAAAAGCAGCTACGGCTGAGCAGACAGACAGACTCTGGTCTCGAGCTGAATGCACTGCTGGACTAACCTCTCTTTGTTGTTCTCCCCAGAAAGCAGCGAGTGACCGACAGCCCACTTCACTGGAGCACGTTTGGACACCCACTTTCACGAGGATTGAGCACAGTGTTTCCCCTACAATGTATTCACAGGATTTTCAGTGCCGCTGCAAGTTCTTCACATAATCAGTAATATTTTTGGGGAGAATCTGTTCTTTACTTTTTATATTTCTGTCAACTTTTACCTTTACTCCACTACATTTCCTACATAAAATGTATACTTTTACTCCGATAAATTTTCCCAAAGCATTTTTGTTACTTACTACAAAATAAATTCGTAAGACTGTAAGCAAGCATGTGCAAACAAATGCTCGCGCAACCGCGGTGATCTTGCATCCGTTGCTATAGCGACTGACACGTGAGACTGCGTGCTGCACAGAGCGGGACACGGGACAAGCGGGATTTAAAACAGACAACAAAACGGTATGTTATACACTACAGTACATGCTTTACTATCAGTATAAAGTAATTAATTTGTTGACTAGATGCTGTATTAATGCAATCGAGGCTGATGCTAACATTAGCACCTCAAGCAGATAAAACAATGCAAGTCTGACAAAAACACATGCAAGTCTGACCCAAACGTTTAATGCCACGTTTGTTACCATCTATTTGCATTCTTTTATATCCGTCTGGACACTTTTATGCAGCGAAGTGGCATATTTGAAGCTAGTGACATGAGGAAGCTAGTGACATGAGGAATCAAACTGTATCCTCATGCAGCCGACAGAAACATAAACAAATAAGAAACTCATTCGTATTTTTTTAACATCACTGTAGCATATTTTGATTAGATGACCATCAAGTGTTCTACAGTAGAAGCAAATAAAGTTTGAAATATACATATAATATACATAACTGTGTCTAATTTCAATGATATGACTGTGTCCTGCAGCCCATACGTTCTGAACATTACGGCTACAATGTTTGGCTATCCCATGGATGGGGCCTTGCTCCGCAACAATTTATGGTGTCATTGTCCAATATGCCAATGTTAAACTTCAGCAATTCCTCTGATCCATTCCCTTTGTTAAAACGAACGGTCGCTCAGGCACACTTCAGTCAAGTAGGTCAGCTACGTTAATATTGAGGAAGGTCTGTAGTTGAATAGGTTAGGATAGCTAAGTTACTTTATCGGGTTAATTGCGAGTGAGCTGTATATTATGGTAACTGAGGAGTGACATAGAAGAATAATGAGTATTTACTTTTTTATATGTGAGTTTGTTGTTTTGGGACACCTACTGCCCACAGCCCTGATAGCTAAATCATATTAAATTTTTCAGATGAGTCTACTAAACTGGTTGGTGAAGAGAACGGCAGATGGGGACCATGGAGGAGCTGAGGTTAGCTGGCATGTCCAGAGGGCCCCAGAGGCTTTGTCACTTTGTGGGGCTTCAGTGTCACATGAACCTTCACAAATAATTCTAATATGATGATATGTGATGTTCTTTTTTTTTTTCTTTTTTTTTAAGATTATTTGATTAATAAGTAAAAAAATAACATAATGTAATAATATTTCACACTATTAGGCTACTGTTTTTTTCTGTATTTTTGATTAAATTAATGCAGGCTTGATGAGCATAAGAGACTTCTTGCAAAAACATAAAATAGTATCCAAACTGTTACACACACACACACACACACACTTTTTTTATTTTATTATTATTATTATTTTGTAATATGTCATAGTTGTATGTCTCAAAATGTCCATTCCTATCCACAAAACTTGCCAGAAGTCATGGTTTAAGGGGTTATTTAAAAAAAAAAATTATTCCGGAGGTGCATGCCCCCAGACCCCCCGCGCGCGGCTTGGTAACAACCTCCGGCACGTAACAGCACCGCTGCTGGAAAATTTTCTAGGGGAAACACTGGAGCACCACCGAGCACAAGGATCACCAGCCACCACGCACCAGCCCACTGACTGTTTTCACCTTTTGCACGAGCACTGTAAATAAAATCCACCCTCCGGGGCCACTTTCACCCAGCCTGCCTTGTCGTGTGATTCCTCACCCCGTGACAACATTAAAACAAATAAGAGGACTAAAATGACTAAGACAACATGTAAACCTATTAAAACTCTAATACAGGAAGTGCAGAATTATTAGGCACGTTGATTTTCTGATCATATTTTTTTTCCAGGCACATTTGACCAATTCCAAACCACAGTAATCCTAATAACTACTATTGATTTAGTATTTAATAATGTATAAGTGATATATAATTGTTCATGAAGGCTGGAAATGAAAATCACCTTATATTCAGGTGTGCGGAATTATTAGGCATGTTTTCTTTTACAGATAAATTGAGCCAAAAAAGAGATTTAACTCAGACTGAAAAGTCAAAAAGTATTAAATGCCCATGAGAAGGATGCAATACTAATGCAATACTAGACATTGCAGTTAAGGCATGACCATTGGACAGTGAAATGCTCGTTGGGTCAGCAGGGTCAGACAAAAACAGGTGGTGAAGAAAAGACACCTGTTAACTGCAAAAGAATTAAGAATTAAGGTGAAGAATTAAGGGTGAAACCATCAGGAACCCTTTAGTCTCCAGCGCCACCATTTTCCAAAGCTGCAACCTACCTGGAGTCTCCAGAAGTGCAAGGTGTCAGGATCTCAGAGACTTCAGTTAGGTAAAGAATCCTAAAAAATGACCCCCACTAGATAAGAATCATAAGCTGAAGTGTTGTAAAATACATGAAGAAGGTTTTTTTATAGGCTTTATGGACAGAGAGGTTGAGAATGACTCTTGAAGGACCAGCACCACATCCTCTAGTACCACTGTTTGAAGAATTCATCTTCCAGAATCTGGCAGTACGTTTTGGGAGTTCATTTTTAGTCCATCTCTGCAAAACGGACTTCAGGGTGGACTAAAATGAACTCCCAAAACGTACTGCCAGATTCTGGAAGATGAATTCTTCAAACAGTGGTACTAGAGGATGTGGTGCTGGTCCTTCAAGAGTCATTCTCAACCTATAAAACCTATAAAGCCTATAAAAAAGCAGGCTTCATGTATTTTACAACACTTCAGCTTATGATTATTATCTAGTGGGGGTCATTTTTTAGGATTCTTTACCTAACTGAAGTCTCTGAGATCCTGACACCTTGCACTTCTGGAGACTCCAGGTAGGTTGCAGGTTGCATCCATCATTTAATGCCATGAAAAAAACTCACCTGATTGAGGAGGAGGTGAAGCCAAAATAAATGAGTCTGTGAGGAAACACATAAGAGATCATGAATGATAGGGTGAAGCAGATCATATCTTTTCTCAATGTTATAACCCATCAAATGTAATACACAGATAGAATCCTTTCACATTTTTTGACATGGTTTTGCAGTAATCTATATATAACCCAGAGATAACAGGATAACAGAGATTTTAAATACATAAAAATGTATGATTCAGTTAGCGATAATTATTGGGTGGGAGTATAAGCTAATGATCATGTATAAAGATTAGAACGTCACAGAACACCTACAGGAAGATCTTCTAAATGGCTTAGAGATTTCTGTTTGGAAATTCGGGCAACAGGCACAATATCTGTGAGAATGAAACCATAGGCCCTGTTTACACCTGGTATTAAGATGTGTTTTGGTCTATCGGATCACAAGAGGATGACACCAACTACAGGTGTAAACGGGGTCTAAATCTTTTTAAGCTTGTCCACTTTCGACCACTTCCAGACTTGCTTAATGCACATGTGGTCAAATGCATTCTAACAGCCGCAAAAGACTACCTACTCTTTGCCTACTAACTAATACCGCCTAATGCATAAACAATATGGAAAGCCCGCTAGCCAGATGGCACTTAAACTTTATCAGACTAGTTTGGTTTGAAGATGAAAAACGTACCAAGCACAATGTTCTCTCATCATTCCTGATTTCTAACTCGCACGGAATGAAAGCTGTTGCTCTCCGTACCTGTTTTTCTATCATCTCCGGCCACATCCATATGTAAATTGCACAAGCTTATTTTGTCCATTTGAATGAAATTTCTTCCCCTCGAAGAAATCAGGACAGAAGTGGTTCAAAGTAGACAAAAGAGATAGATTAAACACCAGGTGGAAATGGGAATGTGTCTCCCTCATCTACTTGTGATCCGATTGAACAAAACGTTTTAATACCATGTGCAAACAGGGCCTATGTGATGATTCTTTGCAATGATTATGTGATGTCTCAAAGCAGCAAGCAGGCAGTTGGTTAAACCAGTTGGTCCTTCTACTTATAGTGAGTCTATAACTAATATTATGAAGACTGGCAAATTATAAATAGTTAATAATAATAATTATTATTTATTTATTTTATATGGCGCCTTTAAAAGTTGCTTTCTCAAAACGCTTTACAAGCTTACATAACAACAAAGAAAGATATTTTGAAGAATGTTTGTAACAAAGCAGATTGAGCAACCATTTACTACCATAGTATTTTTTTCTTACTATAGTATCCAATCCAATCCAATCCACCTTTATTTATAAAGCACTTTAAAAACAACACTGTTGACCAAAGTGCTGAACACAATCTATAAATAAACAATAACAAACAACAAAGGCGCAACAAAAATTATAAAACAATCAATAGCAATAAAAGTAAATACAACAGTAATATAAAACTAAAAAGTCAACCCTCAGACTGTGTTAAAAGCCAAAGAAAAAAAATGAGTTTTAAGACAAGATTTAAAAACAGGAAGAGACTCAGTCAGTCTGATGTGCAGAGGCAGCTCATTCCAGAGTCTCGGAGCTGCCACGGCAAACGCACGGTCACCTCTGAGTTTACGTTTGGTCTTGGGGACGACCAGCAGAGCCTGGTCAGCCGACCGGAGCGAACGTAAGGGGGTGTAGGGCACAAGCAGATCAGACAGGTACTGGGGGGCCAGGCCATGCAGACATTTAAAAACAAATAAAAGAATTTTAAAATCAGTGCGAAAATGCACAGGGAGCCAGTGGAGGGATTGGAGGATGGGTGAGATATGGTCAAATTTCCGAGTTCCAGTTAAAAGACGAGCAGCTGCATTTTGGACTAGTTGTAATCTTGCCATAAGTGATTTGCTAAGACAAGTGTAAAGTGCATTGCAATTTCTACCCCTTACCCTTCCTTTTCCCCTTCCCCTTCGTTTTGCGCGTTCATGTGAAGGGGTAGGGGTGTCTCGATTCTCTTTTGGCTGGAGTGGTAGGGGTGAGGGGAGCTGTTGTATATATATATATATATATATATATATATATATATATATATATATATGTATGTATATATGTATGTATGTATGTATATATATATATATATATATATATATATATATATATATATATATATATATATATATATATATATGTATGAGTATATATATATATATATATATATGTATGTGTGTGTATATATATATATATATATATGTATGTGTATATATATATATATGTATGTATATATATATATATATATATATATGTATGTATGTGTATATATATATATATATATATATATATTATATATATATATATATATCCTTATGCTCATCAAGCCTGCATTTATTTAATCAAAAATACAGAAAAAACAGTAGCCTAATATTGTGAAATATTATTACATTATGTTCTTTTTAACTTTTTATTAATCCAACAATCTTGAAAAAAAGTATCACAGTTTCCATCATTGACATTAAATCCTCATATTAGAATGATTTCTGAATGATCATGTGACACTGAGTGGAGTAATGTGTAGAGTGGAGTAATGATGCTGAAAATCCAGCTGTGACCACATAAATTATATTAAAATAGAAAACCATTATTTTAATAATATTTCACAATATTGCTGTTTTTTTATCAAATAAATGCAGGCTTGATGAACATAAGAGACTTCTTTCATAATGCTGCATAATATTCAAAAATGGTAACGTTAATATAATAAAGTCCTTTCACGTAACCATTTCGCCAGCCTACACTTCACATAATAGGCCTGTAGGAGCCGCTGGCACTTGGGTTTTGTTAACTTTGATAGTTTCATGAAATAGTAAACGGTGTATCAATATACATAAATACAAGTGAATTTAACACTACTTACCATTAATGCGACTTTTGCTGCTGCATGGTTTTGTGCAGTGATTTGTTTGTTGTCAGTTAAAATCCATTTTGTCAGTGATGCAATTTATAAAATGAGACAAACCGCAGGAAATCGTTCCACAAACGTTAGTTCGTCTGTCCATGTCATTTTCAACCGATTTATAAATAAGAACAGAAAACTACCGCTCCACTTCACATCGCCCAATTGAATTTGAACTTGCTTTGCCAGATCACGATTGTATACATGACAAACGGGCATTGGTGAATTGTGTAATACTTTAAAATATATAATATATAGATTTGTAATTAAATCAACACATTAGCTCTGATTATGGATGAAAAAAAAATATTGGTTTACTTTTTTCCCGTAAGGCCACACACTCTCTGAAAGGACCATATTCGGCTCTAGAGCCGTTTCCGAACAGTGGAAAATCAGCTGTCAATCAAAACGCACACAACCCATAGCAACGCGTTATGGCAATGCCTCAACAGAAATTGTCCGACTTTTGAGCCGTTCGTTACTATTGTATACATTGTCATGTTATAATCAAATTTATTTAGTTTTATCATTGATATTTGTCTGAGAGGGGCACTTTTGATTCATTTTGAAAAAGGGCAGGGGCTCGAGCACCCAAAGCCCCCCCCCCCCAATTAAGACAAGTTAGTTGTATACATGTGTGCATATTTTGTTCTCATGTCACAAGTAATATCAAGGTTTACTGAGTTTTACACAATCATTTTGTAGTGTGGTTTTTGGTGAAGCGTACTAAAATAAATATCATCACCTGAGTCCATTAGTCCACTTCTTCTCGACGCTGTTTCCTGATGGTTTATAAAACAATTACTCCCAACAATTACGTCGCCCTCTGTCGTTTCAAAGAATAGCACAATGGCGAGCGCTTCCAGTACGCCTCGTCCGTTTGGGGAGGAGCGCGCGCAGTCAGCGGAGGCTCGCGCTCTTGCGGACGCGTCGAGTATAAACAAGGCGAGTATAAACAAGTCAAAGCAGAGACGCAAAATGGCATTCTGCAGCGCGATACGCGCGAATGAGGCGCCACGAAGGACGCGAATTGAGCGTTTTGAACGCGTGATTCGCACGAATCGCTCAAGTTAAAAAATCTGAACTTTGACGGATATTTCGTGCCGCGTAAACCAATCAGGAGCTTGCTCTAGTAGTGACAACAATGAGGAGAAAATCTGTATATTAATATCTGGTTCAGACAATATGATTATCACTGTGATAACATTAAATGACATGAAACACAACCCAGTCTCTTTTTGTTAAATGCAAGTTTATGTATGATCAATAATACAAAAGTATTTACTTGTAAAAGGTATGATAAGCTATACATGAAATAAAGCAAACAATTCAGTCAAACATTCAAAGTCAGTGCTAGTCGGCTAAAGTTACAACTGCAACGTACACTTATAGCTTAAAAATATAAAGTAATGAAACTTCTCTTTGCCCTCAGCCTAAACGATTTGCCAGGGAACAAATTATAGATCCATGAGAGCAAAGATCGGCCGTTACAAGACGAATTATAGCTCGAGACACACCACAGAGACATCAGAGCCAGCGGCAGAAGGACTGGCCGAGGAAAGGTTGCCCTCGCCGGCTTTGAAGAGCGCTGACCGCCGCTGTCTGCTGGAGCTCACAACTCTGAAAACGGCAGATAAAATGTTCAAATAGGCACTTTTTATATAAATAAACCACTGATTTGAGCTTTAAACAACTACATTATCGACTGAAAAAGTCTTAAAACTACGTTTTGTCACACATTAACAGTAGATTTTAAGCAAAAAAGACGTGTAAACATAGCCCATGTCAGCCATTTCTCAACGAGACGAGCTGCTGGCAGAAGCCCCGCCCATGACGCGAATTCGCATCTGTTGTGCAGTGAATAGGCTTGTTTGAGATGCGCCTGAAATTCAGCCGAGACTAGGCGTCTGCAGTGAGGGGAGGACTGAAAAAAGTGCAGGCAAGCCGGACAGTTCTCTCTTCTCGTAGTGGATCAGACACCTGCGAGATCAAAGGCGGATATCGCGGGATTCACACTTGTGCGCTTTGTTGCTGATAAACTGGATATAATTTAAGTTCTGTTACTTTTATATGAAAATAAATATTATGAACAAGTTTTTGTTATTTATTTCCATTTGAAAGACGTGTTTATCAATCATTTTTACTTTAATTAGGCCTACATACATGTTTTTATATATATATTTTTTATAAATATGACAACAATCACATATAACCCACGGAGAGATCGCCTTTGTTAGAGAGTTTGGGAATATTCACACATAAAAACATGATATCAGAGTTTTAAAATCAAACATTTTAAAAAAGAACCATGCATCACGGTTGTTTAAACCAATAAGCATTAAGCTGTGTCGTCAGCAAGTCGTTTCCCATCATGCTTTTGCTCAGCGCAGTCGGTGGAGAGCAATTGCGCTTTACTGCAGAATCCGACACATCCGCCTTTCGCTCGTGAGAGTTTTTTGACATACGTCAGCATGACATCAGAGCAAGGCGGACCGCCCTCGGACACATTTCTAACCGGAATGCATCTCGTGCTGATCACCGGTGATCGGTTCTGCGTAGATTTTGCTCATCTCAAACAAGCCTAAAGTCACACGCAATTTCGCGCGAATTTCACGCGCAATTGAAGCAAGTAAACTCTAAAATGTTCAAGCGTCCACCTTCGCGCAAATCACGTCCGGTGTGAACGCCACATTATACAGTGTCGTGTTTCTTTAGAAATAAACAATGGACGAATGGAGTTTTTAAACGCCTCAGATGTAAAGTTATTCGCTGTCAAAGTGACGCCAAAATGAATGGGAGTCAATGGAATGCTAACAGCAGGTGATGGCTTGGTTAGCAATGGCTGCCTCTATGGAAGGTACGCTTTCCGGGGGCTGGATTACCCCCTTGGGAATACTGAAGGAAAATGAAAATTGAGCAGAAGTACGTAGGAGGGTGGAGCCAGGCTAGAGGGCAGATGCATCGATACTGGAAACCACGATCAGCAATGCAGCGATTGGCTGGCGGCAAGACAGCAACGTAATGACATCATGCCTAAAAAGCCACCTGACAAAAAACTTGACAAATTACACAAAAAAGCCCCACGAATTTCTGGATCTTTATAAGGAAACCAACATAAAAGTTATAATAGATAAATGATAAATGATATTTAAAAAAAAGATGATTACCAATTATTTATATTCACGATTTTATAGTATTGGTACACCCTTTACATTTTTATTTCAATGTTGTAATTAGCAATTAATTTAATTTTTAAGTAAATTTGAAGCAGATTTGTTACGTGACAGTATTAAAGTTCAAGATCAAGTTCTCTGCTTCTCCTGGGCTGCATCAAGCCACTCCCATATTATCCGTCATCAGCACGGCTCAGAGTTCATTACTGAACCAGGGGCAATAATCATTTTAAATAATAATAAAATATTATTATTACAGTACATGTAACTTTAGCATGTGTGTAAGACTGCAATAACATTATAAAGTAATTATTCCATCACAAAAAAATCTCTCAATCAAGTGGCTGTGCCTGTAGTATATACACCTTTTACACAACATTATAATATTATTTTCAAATACATTTTTATATTATTATTATTTAAAATGATTATTGTCCCTGGTTCAGTAATGAACTTTTGTAATAAAGCAGTGGCTGGGACATACAAGTATCACCTCAAGATGCAATCTAATCCTGTTTACATGAAATAAGCCGCTCCCGAGCAGGTTTAAGAACCTGTTGCTATGACAGAAAGTCTATGACCTTGGAAGAACCAAACAATCCAAGATCATGCCAAATCGTCAACAATCAAATCCAGCTAACTGAGTTAGCGAGGTACGAAGAACGGACCCCAGGACCGATTTTGGAGATCCCTGTTGTATACTACAACATATTACAATATAAATCACAGTAAAAACATTGTCATTGTTCATAAGAATTCGCTTGGCATAATGTTGTAGGCCTATACAGTTGTAAGACTGCATATTCTCTCTCTCTCTCTCTCTCTCTCTCTCTCTCAAAGCGGCCGAAAGGGGGCTTAACAATCTCTTTAATATTTCCTAATTTCACTAAACATTTTCATTTAGTTTCGTGATTATTTTTTTATTAAACATGGATCGTTATTTAAAAGGGCTTATTTCTGGTTTTGTAGACTCCTTTTGTAAATATAAGCACCTCATTTGTATGTGCAAACTGGGTGTCAGTGTGATGAGACGTCATGCTCGGCTAGATTCGCCTAGAACTCGGGCATCCTCGGATGCGGAGTTGCGCGCGCTGTTACAAAATGCGCTGCCCACCGCCAGGCGAAATGGGGTCTTGCGCACCCAACACGCACGAACGCGCACGACCGCCCACTCCGCGTTGACGTCATTTTTGCCGCGCGCACCCTCGCGGACGCGTCGAGTATAAACAAGGCTTCACGCGCACAGCCCTGTCCGCGTGTCTTTCAAAGTGTGCTACACCACGGATGCGCGCAGATGATCGTGTTCCACACATGCAAAGTAAATTTTATTTCTATGCTCCACCAGACATCGGAGGGCAGCACTGAGTCCTGTCATCAACGGGACATTCGCTGGGCATGATCGGAGAATACCTGTAGTGCATCCACCATTGCAACATAGTTTGGAAGAAACACTGAAGAATCAAAAATTCTTTCTTTTTTTCAAGCGTGTTGTTTTTAAACCGGTCTTTGCACACTCTTCTTCGACGGCTGAACACTGTGCTCAATACTGTGCGTATTGCCACCTAGTCAAAATGAAAATTTGACATTTATCTGCTTACCCCCAGGCCATCCAAGGTGTAGGTGACTTTGTTTCTTCAGTAGAACACAAATGGAGATTTTTAACTTCAACCATTGCTGTGTGTCACTCATATAATGCATGTCAATGGGGTCGAATTCTATTAGGGTAAAAAAAACATGCACAGACAACTTCAAATTAAACCTCGCGCCTCGTGACGACACATTAATATCTTAAGACACGAAACGATCGGTTTGTGCGATAAACCGAACAGTATTTATATCATTTTTTACCTCAAATACAACACCATGTCCAACAGCCCTGAAAGCGCAGCACTTCCGCTAACGCCAGAAGTGCTCTCGCACTGTGTGTATGTGTGTGTGTGTACGAGCGCGAGAGCACTGTGTGTGTGTGTGTGTGTGTGTGTGTACGAGCGCGAGAGCACTGTGTGTGTGTGTCAAGTCAAGTCAAGTCAACTTTATTTATATAGCGCTTTTAACAATGTAGATTGTTTCAAAGCAGCTTTACAGTGTTAAACAGGAAAATAATGCAGCATAATTTTATTCAGCTGTATAGCCATTCTGGAAAAAACGCTGATGTCATCAGTTCATTTCAATCATCATACAGTGACAGTGTGGGCTTTAGATCAATAATTCGATCAGTAATTTAGTTTAAATGGTTAATTTAGTTTATTAATTAGATTTATTTCAATGTTTAGTTGAAAAATTGAGTGTCCCCAACTGAGCACGCCAAGCCAGAGGCCACAAGTGTGTGTGTGTATGAGCGCGAGAGCACTGTGTGTGTGTGTGTGTGTGTGTGTGTGTACGAGTGGGAAAGCACTGTGTGTGTGTGTGTGTGTGTACAAGCGCGAGAGCACTGTGTGTGTGTGTACGAGCGCGAGAGCACTGTGTGTGTGTGTACGAGCGCGAGAGCACTGTTCGATTTATCGCACAAACCGATTGTTTCGTGTCTTAAGACATTAATGTGTCGTCGCGAGCCGCATGGATTAATTTGAAGTTGTCTGTCCATGTTTTTTTTACCCTAATAGAATTAGACCCCATTGACATGCATTTTGTAAGGAATAATTGATGACGGGCCGTTCAATTATTAGAATGATAATGCACACCCGAGGTGGTGATGTGCATTATCATTCTAATAATTGAACGGCCCGAAGTCAATTATTCCGCTTATGCTACGGTTACCACACCTCAAGACATCGATCCGATTATATATTTAAAGGGATTCGTCCGGTTTTTGTACTTAAATCGCTATTGTGAGTAGGACTATTTCTTCCGCGTCTCATCCAATGGCTCTTTTGCTAGTTCCGAAAGAGAGCGAGAGAGAGAGAGAGAGAGAGAGAGAGAGAGAGAGAGAGGCTACCTCTGTGCGTCTCTAAACAGCGCTGTTATTACCTCGCTATAGTGGAAAAAATGTCATGTGTAGACAATGTAGACATTAAGTTGCTACACTATATAGGCCTATAGGCTAACTGATCAAATCGTCAGGTCAGCGCTGAAAACACCTTTTTGTGCAAACTGTAGTGTATGTGTGCGAGCACATGTGATTGCAGTAATGAGACAGAAAAGCTTGTGAATGTATATATATTCATTTAATTATTATTAAATCGTTGCATTTTGTTTTTTTGCTTGTTTTTTTTTTGCAAAAATGAATGAAACACAAAAGGCCTTAGGCATATCTATATTATTTGTTGTACCTGCAATAATAACGGGGGAAAAAATCATGCAGCAGGCCCACCAGCTGTATTATATTTACTTTTTGATTCATGCTACAACTTTATTTATCTAGACCTACATGTTTTATTTATTGAAATTAAACTGCACGCTTCCGTTAATTGTAAAATTAGACATCGAAAATGGCAGATCAAGCGCAGGGAGCTGTGTAGTGGAGATTGTCTTTTCCTGTTGGTCCCGGCCTTGATCTGTGGCGTTTGAATTTTTGTTTCCTGAGAGGATCAGGCTCCATTATTTTCTTTCTTCTGCTGAAGGTGCCCAGTAGCTTCTCAGGCTTGTTTCACACTTGTGCCCTGTGACAGACATGATTTGCCTGCTCTCCAGCCCTGCTTCAGACAGTATTTGAACTGCTGTGCTTCTTAATGAATGGTTGGTGTATCTTTTGAATAACCCCACTGCCTCGCAGATGCAAGGAAGCATATTTCCGAGGTAGTTCACACCCATGGGTTCGTGAGAATACCAGAACTCTCGCCTGTCAAGCTCCTCCTGTGTCGCTTTCAGAGGATGAAGATAGAAGGATGTGGCATCAGGTGGGCATTTAGTGAGGTACTTTTTGAAGCTTTTAACTGGGCAAAGGGGGTCACTTGTGTTGGCAGACATGAATCCTCGGTAACAGTCTTTTTTGGGATCGTTGGGCTTTTTGTGGTTTTTTGTTTCTGCATTATAAGACAAGCAAACAAATTCACCTCCATTTTCATCTTTTTTAATAACGAATGAATGCTGTCTTAACTCTCGATTTCCCTCACGCCCCCTCCTCGCCAGGTTCAGCTGAATGTCAAACCAGACCTTGCGAACCAGTCCGGCTGCTGTGTCTGGTGACAGATACGGAGAGTGACGAATGCGCTGTATTTCAGCAGTGGAGATGGGAGGATGATGAGTACTGACGTCTTTCCCAGCCTTTCCAAACTTTTTGAGGACGGCCCTGAATACGTTGTTGGATGACTTAAATTCCGATTGACCAATGATGTTGTATTTGGATATATAGCGGTTCAGTCTAGCTCTAAGGGAAATAAAACTTGACACTGAATACTCTGCGCCGGATGCGTTTCGGACAGTGGCATAGAAAGCTCGCAGCAGGGTATTTAAAGTGGATGCCCCCTCTCTCTCTACCTCATCCAGAGACGTATTTTTGGCTTTAAGCCAGTCATTAAACACATTAACTGCCCAAGCTGTTGTTTTTTTGGTGTTTTCTTCGTGTTTTTCTCCCTCGAGTATGTCTAGCTGTTCTTCGCTAATCATTTTATGTCTTTTGTTGTTGCCGGCTGTCTTTGATGTCCGCTTCCGTTTATGTTGTTCTTCATCTGGACCGTCTAATACTCCTGCCGCCCATTTGTTGAACGTTTTATAGTTCCCGTAAATATTAAAATTAACTTTAGGAAAATCGTCTGTCATGGTGTTTTTTTTTAGTCCTGTAATTTCCGTTATTACAGTTAACTATGCGAAGTGATATGGAACTGTAATGCGGTCAAGAGCTGCCTGGAACTACGTTCGCTGTGCGTCTCCCAGAAAATAATTGCACACCTCAGAACGTTCATCAACCAATCAGATTCAAGCATTCAACGGCCCCGTAGTATAAATGAGAATAATCACTCATTTGGAACGCCCGGCAACGTCATCAAAGAAAGGCAAAGACGGGGTCGCGCAGATTATGATATAGCTAACATATATGAATATAATAATTTACTTTACTTTCAAAAAGTAAAGTTTTTTTTAAAACCATATAATAAGTATATACATTTACAAAACACACAGTGTGTATCTAAAAATATAATCAAAACATTAGTTTTATTAGTTAACATATAAGTTGTATTGACTGGACACATTTGAAGCTGCACCTGTCATTCAATATGAAAATACATTTTGATTTGGTTAACTATGTATACAATGGCTATTCTTAATCAATGGTCTTTGTAGTGGTCTCATCTAGTGCGCTTTCTTTCCCAAGCACAACTAGTAAACATTCCTGAGGTAAATAAAGTTAAAAAATTAAAAAATGACAGTGCTCAGCTGCTTCTCAACACTTTTAATTTGTTTACATATTCATAAAATATAACATGCGAATTGCCATAACCATTCATAAAAACTCTAGTTTGTATAATAACTATGAATATTAAAATGCCATAAACTCCTCCATCGCAGAGCTGTTTAAAACTCTTTCAACGCCTCTTCTCCATCGTTAGTTCAGACAGGTGATACGACGCCGTCGTGCAATGGCAGTTGGGTGATTTTCACTCTCCTCTTCCTGTGAAGTGATGTATCGATGTTCCCGTCTTCCCTACGCCGTTCGCAGTGCCCTTCGAACTGAACATGTTCGCTCCCTTTGGATTGGAATCTCACTTGAGATGGCGGAATACCCTCCGAAGTCCACTTCGAAGTCCACTTACGGTCGAATGGAACACACCCATGGCTTTACCCCTGCTTGGAGCAATATTAACCAACTGCAGAACCGCAGAACCCATATACGTCAGTCACAACAGTCTGAGGACAACAGCGCAACGCCTCAGTCTCATGCCGGAAGTGGGCGGAGTTAACGAAAACTAAACAGTCGGCATGGCGGAAGAAGAGACCACGGTAAACAGTTGTGGTTTTAATCTATCAAGTTTATTTTTGTTGTGTATTTGATCCATCGTTGTTGTATTGACACTTTGTACAGCACGTGGCTCTAATCTTTTTTTAAACGAGCTTTACGATGTCTCTCACGTCTGTTGATGGTCGCTTTAAGTTACATATTCATTGTTTGTGAGTTTAATTTGTTGTTGGCGCTGTATTTTTTATTTAATTACCTTTTCTGATACTGACCAATGTGTTTTATGTGGATATTTTCCTAATTTATAGGGGGCATATTGCGATTTGGAGAGGCTCCGCTTTACTTCATTTTCATCAATGCAAGACATTCTGCAACAGTTTTCACTGCCCAGTGTTTTTAAACTGACCAGATGACACTAGTTGAATACACACTTCAAATTCACTTCAAAAAGCAGCTGTCCATGAAGGTATGAAGGTTTTGAGTTATTTGTTTATATACAGTGGCAAGAACTAGTATTTATTTGTTATCCCTTTGGAATTAGTTGGTTTTCTGCATGATTTGGTCAAAAATGTCATCTCCTCTTCAAAGTTTCAAGTATATATATTTATATATAAGCACAATGTGCTTAAGCTAACAAAATACAAACAATATTTAATGTGTTTGAATGTGTCCTATTAAAATCAAATCAAATACACAACCAAACATGTGATTTGTATTGCCAAATATAGATATTGTTCATTTGGATGATGTTCTGAAAGTTTTTTATATTCTGAATTTGCAGTAAGTGGTAATTTTTGCTTTAGAACAATGAAACTTGGCTCTCGTGTACAATTTTTATGGTTACATTATTTATATATAATATATTTCTTTTTGATTTTGTTGCAGTAAATTGACAAGCAGACTCACCCCAGCACAGAACAATGGAAGCTGATCAAAAACAAGGTTTCATAAAGACATGAGCTATTATACAGATAGTGTGTTGTTATATCTGTCACATCTTTTCCAGGAATAACTTAATAATGTTCTATTGTTTTAGACTGTTCCACAACAGTTGGTCGGCTCTATTGACTGTGGGATATTCATGTTAATGGTAAGATTTTTTATTTTTTTATTTTTAATAAGAGCTTCTCATTAGGGTGAAAAACATGAGGGCTTTTCACACTTGAAATAGTAAACCCCGGATATACAGAATCCTGGGTTATCTTGCTTCACGTTTCACACTGATCACCATTTACCTGAGATGAACAATTAATCCTGGGTACACACTGTACTGTACTAAACCATGGGATAACATCCTCATTTGCGGTGTCAGTGTCACTGATTGGACGAACACCGAACACAATATGTTTACATAATGCTCAAGCTTTGCATGTCCTCGTATTACAAGTTTTTCCTGAATGGACATTTCAGACAATAAAATAATTAAAATGGTCTCTTCTTCACTGCAATTGTTTTCTGTCAGCATTTGACGTTTTTCCTCTCCAACACTGAATTTATTATTTATATAAAATGCACACTGTTTCGGTGACTGTCCAAAGCACGTAGATATAAAAATGTGAAATGTTACTTTACCCGGGGTTAAAAGTGTGTTTAGAACGACAATAAGCTCAGTGTGAAAAGCTTGCCTTTGATTTCTGTATACATTTTGAACTGAAAATGGTTAATTAATTTGATTTGTGACAGGGTATGATTTATGTCACAAATATAGACATGAGGGAAATTGAATTTCAAAACTTTATTATACATGCTACATTCTTCTACACACGATATTGTTAAAACACTTCCAACATTTCATCCCAATTTTTGGTACCCTTCTCTCATGAAGGAGCCACGGACCACAGAAGACCTCTGCACTGCAGCTGAAAGACTGTGGAACTACCAAAAGTTTTCAAAGGTTTAGCGGAAGAGCCGTGATTTCTGAAGACCAGGAAAAAGCCCTTCAACTTTCACAGGCTGAAATGGTTGACCAACAACTTGCCAAAGAGCCTTTAGTGTTTTTTAAGTGTTTAGTGTTTGGACAAAAGGAGTCTCAGAATTAATTGCATGTTTATGGAGATTTCATTTATTTTAGATTTAATTTGTCATGTACCTGCTGTGCAATAACTTTCAACCTAGTTCAATATTCTCTTTGGTCTGATTGTGTATTTTTTTAAAGCAAACCACTGCTACTATATGATGCCTTTGGGGAAGTACATTTATTAAAATTAAATAATTTTTGTGTGTTGTTTTGGGATTTGATTAATCTGAATCTGCTTTAATTATGCATTCCAGTGTAAAATTGTGTGTATTATGTACTATGAAAAAAGGGTAATTCTGAAATTCTTGAGTAAAAAATATTTTGTCATATAAATAAATGTTCAAATGCTCAATCTTTGTTTTCATTTTTAGTGTTTTAAGCTTTATGTTCAATGGATCTAATATAATCTTTTAAGACATAATATAAATAGCAACTTTTTACTTTAAAAATCCTTAACAAAACGTTGCAATGGGGTTATATATATATATATATATATATATATATATATATATATATATATATATATATATATATATATATATATATATATATATATATTATTATTATTTTTTTTTTTTTTTCAAAGTGTAATGTGTGTATTTTTATGATTTAACTATCTACTATTAATGAAAAGTGAGTATATCTATCTTTCTATATCTCTCTTCAATAAGAACGTATTAATAAAATACTTGACATTATTAACATGGTTTTAAACTTGAGTTTGAAACGCTCCAAATGGAGCAATGTATACGAAGATAAATCAGCTCCGCCCACTTCCGGCATGAGAGCGTGGTGTGGCGCTGTTGTCCTCAGACTGTTATGAATGACGGATATGGGTTCTGGCTTGGAGCCATGTAGACAGCGGAGCGGGGCGGGCGGGCGGAGCGGGGCGGGCGGGCGGAGCGGGGCGGGCGGGCGGAGCGAACTGCCGGAAAAGCCGTCCCTGCTGCAAAACGGTCAACAAATTTAGGTGAGACTGCTGAATACACCTCTTAAGGTTGATTGCTCTCCACTCGTGTTAATTATCTGAACGTGCTCCTCCCGAACTTTGATAATAAAACATAATTTATTGTAAGAACTGGTGAGAATGGCACACTTGGCATTGCTCAAGGATGGGGTCAGAGCACGTATGGAAACAGCAGCAAGTTTGACGAGAGTGGCGAAAGGCTGTAAGGAAAGCGTGTACCTACTTGGAAATTATCCTGTTGAAGTGGATGAATTAATTTAAGTTCAGATGCCGTTACAGTGTTCAATCTTTCACCAGCAACTAGTTTTCCCACAAACACACATTGCAGTGTGTACTGTGTGTAATTTCTTGGTGGATCATTTAAAGGAAACAAAAAAAAATCCAGAACCAGTATTACAGGTTATTTCAACCATGGCCTTTGTGTACATGCAGTAGCTATGTAATTTATACGGTTATGGCCAGATGGTCCCTTTTGTACATAACGAAATAAAGCAAAGTATAATAGTTTGCCATTTTTAAAATACTTTAATGTATCCATAATGATGTAGCCTATCTAAATGCAACCATAGTTTAGTCCACAAGTTTAGTTAAGTGAACTGTACAGCCAAAACAAACTGTGTTGCAATATTTTCCTGTTGTCACTGTAGGCTAAGGCTGCTTTGAAACAATCTCCATTGCAAAAATAAATAAAGGTGTCTTGACTTGACACAAAGACTGCAAATTAAAATAACACCTAAACACCTAGACAGTTTCACTACTGATTTGTTGTATTTATTCAATTAAGATCCAAACACTAAATGTAACAGTAAACCAGCTACAAATGACAAAATAGTAAGTAGGCTACTTACCCAGTTATTGAGAGGCCAGTCAACACGAGAAGAAAAACGGTAACATTTTGAAAGAGGTTCATTTTTCCTGTATTAGGTTTTGTGTCCAATTTTATTCACTTGCAGAACTGTATGTCTGAAAGAGGAAGCATTCAAGAGAGTAATAATGGGAGGGGTATTGTTACATGTTACGGTTGCTCTACTGGTAGAGCAAGGTGAAATTTATGCAGTGTTGTTTTGCACAGAATATATGATATGCAAAGTATAGACTAAATTGAGAATCTCTTAGTATACAGTTAACTTGTTTTTACCAAAATTAACCATGTTTTTTTTTTTAGTTATTACAATATGCTGTGGAACGACATCTGTTATTGACTATTGTCGAGAGCCCGCATCACTCGTGCATGAATTTGTTTATCTGCAGGGGAACGCCCACAGGAATGACCCTATATGAGCTTAACTCCATAGATACACCCATCGTACCTTAACTAACCACATAACAAGTATACCATAACTACTGTAACTAAAAAACAATACCCATAGTCAATGTTCCATCTAATTTCTTTTCTCTCTGAGCAAAACTTTTCTCTATTGGGCAATCATTTTGGTCACCTGAGTAAAAACATTCTTTACCTGTACAGCGTATGTAAACGCACATAAAAAAAAGTTTCATCATGCAGTTATAACTTTTAACTTTAATGTGCCATTTCTATTAGAGATGCACCGATTGCAATTTTCTTGGCTGATTTCAATTTCCGATTGTTTTTTTATGAGATCGGCTGATACCGATTTTTGACGATTCCTATTTTTTTCTTTCTAAGAACTATAATTGACAGCATATACAAACAAAAATCCACTTTTTCTTCAAAGCAACATTTTTTTTATTCTAAAATAAATTATTAAACATTACAACAGGATCTTCTCTCACTTTAACAACTCTCAAAAAATAAGTGTTCTGTGCCTGAAAAGAAGTAGAAATAACAAATAACTGACAATCAGTTGCTTCATGAAACAAAACATTATAAATTGACCTTTTTCTCTTTTTTTACTGAAGTACAAAAGATCCTATGAACAAACCTGAAGTGTACAATACTCCCCCAAATAATAGTTCAGTAATTTGGGTGATAAATGTTGCCAGCTAAGGATGTCAAAAATTCCAGTAGTCGGTACCAATACCATAAAAATGTTATGTTCTCGGTACCAGTGGCGGCTGGTCAATAGAGGGCGCTGGGGCGCCGCCCCCATCAAAATTCCAGAAATATACATGTATACAAAAATGATTAAAAAGTGAAATAAAATAAAATAGTTTACTCATACGATGTGCTGGCTGTTAGTAAGAGCCTCTATTTAATAAAAACTGGCTTTGATTGGTTAACTATTTTATATGTTCTTCAATATGTTTCATGCGGTTTCATGCGTGAGGGACGCCGGACAAATGGATGTCTATCTGAGTCTAAAAATATACGGGCAGCATGTGACCTGAAGCTGGTCTCTAATTGGTTCTTAAAGATCCTCCTCCGGATGCAGGTCGTTGCGTCCCTGGTGAATCAGAATTGGACAGTGTTGGGAACGTTACTTTAAAAAAGTAATTAGTTATAGTTACTCACTACTTGTTCCAAAAAGTAACCGAGTTATTAACTGAATTACTCTATAATAAAAGTAACTCGTTACCAGGGAAAGTAACTATTTCCATTACTGTAAAAAAAAAAAGTTGCTATAAGTCATAGAATTTAAATTTTTTTAACCAGTTTTCACAAGTCAGTTGAAATGAGTAGAACAGACAAGTGTTTTTTACATAACTTTCTATATTTATTGCACGTCGACAGACAGCAAGATGTTTATCCTGCACTTCAAGTATTATCCTTGTAAGAAAAGTAAACAGTTACACCATATAAAGTGCATTTAACTCTAGCAAATTAAATCAAACTCTCTCAACCTGAGACAACTGGTCAACCTGTACTTACAAAGTATTTTGTTTACAACAAAAGTAAACTTTTAAACAACAAAAAAGTGTGTTTAGCTCTGTAGTCTTATTCTTAATTAAATAAATCAAACTCCCAATCTCAGACAACTGGTCTGGTATTTTCTTCAAAATTACATTTAAAAGTTGTTAAAATAACTTAAAAGTTGGTGAGTTGGTGTGTTGGTGTGTTGGTGCTGAGGCTGGGCGTTGGTGTGTTGGTGAGTTGGTGTGTTGGTGTGTTGGTGTGTTGGTGAGTTGGTGTGTTGGTGCGTTGGTGAGTTGGTGTGTTGGTGTGTTGGTGAGTTGGTGTGTTGGTGCGTTGGTGAGTTGGTGTGTTGGTGAGTTGGTGTGTTGGTGTGTTGGTGCGTTGGTGTGTTGGTGTGTTGGTGCTGAGGCTGGGCGTTGGTGTGTTGGTGCTGAGGCTGGGCATTAGTGTGTTGGTGCGTTGGTGAGTTGGTGTGCTGGTGTGTTGGTGTGTTGGTGAGTTGGTGAGTTGGTGTGTTGGTGTGTTGGTGTGCTGGTGTGCTGGTGAGTTGGTGTGTTGGTGAGTTGGTGTGTTGGTGTGCTGGTGTGTTGGTGTGTTGGTGTGCTTGTGTGTTGGTGTGCTGGTGTGCTGGTGAGTTGGTGAGGTGGTGAGTTGGTGTGTTGGTGTGCTGGTGTGTTGGTGTGTTGGTGTGTTGGTGCGTTGGTGTGCTGGTGAGTTGGTGTGTTGGTGTGCTGGTGTGTTGGTGTGCTGGTGTGTTGGTGAGTTGGTGTGTTGATGAGTTGGTGTGTTGGTGTGTTGGTGTGTTGGTGAGTTGGTGTGCTGGTGTGTTGGTGTGTTGGTGAGTTGGTGTGTTGGTGAGTTGGTGTGTTGGTGTGTTGGTGAGTTGGTGTGCTGGTGTGTTGGTGAGTTGGTGTGTTGATGAGTTGGTGTGTTGGTGTGTTGGTGAGTTGGTGTGCTGGTGTGTTGGTGTGTTGGTGAGTTGGTGTGTTGGTGTGTTGGTGTGTTGGTGAGTTGGTGTGATGGTGTGTTGGTGAGTTGGTGTGTTGATGAGTTGGTGTGTTGGTGTGTTGGTGAGTTGGTGTGCTGGTGTGTTGGTGTGTTGGTGAGTTGGTGTGTTGGTGAGTTGGTGTGTTGGTGAGTTGGTGTGTTGGTGAGTTGGTGTGTTGGTGCGTTGGTGCGTTGATGCGTTGGTGCGTTGGTGAGTTGGTGTGTTGATGAGTTGGTGTGTTGGTGTGCTGGTGTGCTGGTGTGTTGGTGTGTTGATGAGTTGGTGTGTTGGTGTGCTGGTGTGCTGGTGTGTTGGTGAGTTGGTGTGTTGGTGTGTTGGTGCGTTGATGCGTTGGTGCGTTGGTGAGTTGGTGTGCTGGTGTGCTGGTGTGTTGGTGTGTTGATGAGTTGGTGTGTTGGTGTGTTGGTGTGCTGGTGTGCTGGTGTGTTGGTGTGTTGGTGTGCTGGTGTGCTGGTGTGCTGGTGCGTTGGTGAGTTGGTGTGTTGGTGTGCTGGTATGCCGGTGTGTTGGTGAGTTGGTGTGTTGGTGAGTTGGTGCGTTGGTGAGTTGGTGTGTTGGTGTGTTGGTGAGTTGGTGAGTTGGTGAGTTGGTGTGTTGGTGAGTTGGTGTGTTGGTGTGTTGGTGCGTTGGTGCGTTGATGCGTTGGTGAGCTGGTGAGTTGGTGTGTTGGTGTGTTGGTGAGTTGGTGTGTTGGTGCGTTGGTGAGTTGGTGCGTTGGTGCGTTGGTGAGTTGGTGTGTGGTGCGTTGGTGAGTTGGTGTGTTGGTGCGTTGGTGTGTTGGTGAGTTGGTGTGTTGGTGAGTTGGTGTGTTGGTGAGTTGGTGTGTTGGTGAGTTGGTGAGTTGGTGTGTTGGTGAGTTGGTGTGTTGGTGAGTTGGTGTGTTGGTGAGTTGGTGTGTTGGTGTGCTGGTGAGTTGGTGTGTTGGTGTGTTGGTGAGTTGGTGTGTTGGTGAGTTGGTGTGTTGGTGTGCTGGTGAGTTGGTGTGTTGGTGTGCTGGTGAGTTGGTGTGTTGGTGTGTTGGTGAGTTGGTGTGTTGGTGAGTTGGTGTGTTGGTGTGCTGGTGAGTTGGTGTGTTGGTGTGTTGGTGCGTTGGTGTGTTGGTGAGTTGGTGTGTTGGTGAGTTGGTGTGTTGGTGAGTTGGTGTGTTGGTGAGTTGGTGAGTTGGTGTGTTGGTGAGTTGGTGTGTTGGTGAGTTGGTGTGTTGGTGAGTTGGTGTGTTGGTGAGTTGGTGTGTTGGTGAGTTGGTGTGTTGGTGAGTTGGTGAGTTGGTGTGTTGGTGAGTTGGTGTGTTGGTGAGTTGGTGTGTTGGTGAGTTGGTGTGCTGGTGAGTTGGTGTGTTGGTGAGTTGGTGAGTTGGTGTGTTGGTGTGTTGGTGTGCTGGTGAGTTGGTGAGTTGGTGAGTTGGTGCGTTGGTGTGTTGGTGAGTTGGTGTGTTGGTGAGTTGGTGAGTTAGTGTGTTGGTGAGTTGGTGTGTTGGTGTGTTGGTGAGTTGGTGTGTTGGTGAGTTGGTGCGTTGGTGAGTTGGTGCGTTGGTGAGTTGGTGAGTTGGTGCGTTGGTGAGTTGGTGTGTTGGTGTGTTGGTGTGTTGGTGTGTTGGTGAGTTGGTGTGTTGGTGAGTTGGTGAGTTGGTGAGTTGGTGTGTTGGTGAGTTGGTGTGTTGGTGAGTTGGTGTGTTGGTGAGTTGGTGTGTTGGTGAGTTGGTGTGTTGGTGAGTTGGTGTGTTGGTGAGTTGGTGAGTTGGTGAGTTGGTGAGTTGGTGTGTTGGTGAGTTGGTGTGTTGGGTGAGTTGGTGCGTTGGTGTGTTGGTGTGTTGGTGCCTGTTGGCTGGGCTTCATCTTGGGCACTTCTTCGGCACTCCGCCAGCAGACTTGCCTTGGCGTTGTCCTTCCTTTCCTGTGTCCGCAGCCAACGTAGTTTAAATCTGGGCAGTGTCACCGAAGCAAAGACGGCAGTCTCACTTTCCAGCACCTCTGAAAATCTGGTTTTGATTGCCTGAAATGAGACACACACACACATACTTGTTTTTGTGGTATAGAAGGACTTTGATGGCCAAACCAGTATGGTGGTGGTTTAAAGGGACACCCCTTTCCCAATGCCCTACAGTGATGATAAAACTATCAAAAATGTTGTTTTAATCTGCAGATCACAAATCTGACTTTAAATATTCTATACACACAACAGAACAGATAATATTACAATATGATATTTCGGTGGTACACAAGGACATTCCCGCCCACCCTGAAATGTTCCCGCCTATGACATGATTGTGATTTTTAGGGTCCAACCTGATTTATGAGGACAATCATTTTACAATACACAAAATATGTAATTTTACTGGATTACGGGGGCCAGTGTGTTTTACTGGTACACAACCACACACAACACACAAACCTGAAAACACGGTGTATTACCAAGACTAAGGTGATTAAAGAGGACTAGATCCTCAATACAATACACAACTGCACAACCCAACATTACAGGGACCAGTGTGTTTAATGGTACACGGCCACACACAAACCTGACAACACTGTGTATTACGAAGACTATGGAAGAGGACCAGATCCTCAATACAATACACAAAATAACTTGCTTTAGTACTTTAAAACCTCTTAAGCCTTGCGAGGACGTGCTCGGGCTGAAGCACTATTTTTAGCACGAGTGTAATGTTTATTAATAGATTTAACGTAAAAAACATCATTAATCTTGACAAACTATATATCATTCTAAAGGTCTAAACCCCAAGCATCGAGGACAGACCACTGTTTTTCAATGAAAAGCTTATAATGGCTGTATTTTTGCATTAATGTAAGCAATACACATCAAAACAAGCATAAAGAAAAACAGAGTACATACCAGTAGTGTCCTAATTACCAGCCACACACGCATCCACTGCTAAAAGTTCCAGAATGAATGGAAAGGTGAGGGTCCACTGAATAACATCCCATAGAGCATTTTTAATCCAACGAAACAATAACGGTGTAATATTGATGGTTAATCCTTTGTTTACATCGCATTTCTGCAGAGCGAAGTATCATACTAGACTGTTATGCAATAAAATAATGCACAAAAAACAGTCTCCCGGTAGCATAAAGTGACATGGGTTTATAGCTTAGAATGTTACGAACATAATAAAACCACCCGCACTCAAAAACATGCAAAGATAGCCGGGATCTAGTCCAAAATGTCCAACCATACACTCTAAAAAAAAGGCTCGTAATCATAGGGGAACCTTTTTTAGCGCTATATAGCACCAATTTTGGTGCTTCAGTGGTTCTTCAGCGGTTCTTCAGCGGTGCTATATAGCACCTTAGTCAAAGAACCGGTGAAGAACCTCTGAAGAACCACTGAAGAACCACTGAAGAACCGCTGAAGCACCAAAATTGGTGCTATATAGCACTAAAAAAGGTTCCCCTATGATTACGAGCCAAGAACCATTTTTGGTGCCATATAGAACCTTTTTTTTTTAGAGTGTAGCACTCGGTTTAGCTGATGTCATGATGTGCTCATCCAATGATATTGTCTGTTTATCTGGAGCCAATAAAAGCATTGAATCATCATGACTGACAGAAAATGTAGCCAATGAGCACACGATTCCAACGATACCTGGCATGTTTATATTCGTCACATGGGCGTGATTATTTATTCATTTGAATCTGGCGCTCTCTCTCTGGCTGCGTTCGAAACCGCATACTTCCCTACTATATAGTATGTAAAAAGCAGTAGGCGAGAGAATAGCATGTCCGGATCCATAGTATTCATAAAAGAGTAGGCGAGAACTAC
>JARQWZ010008151.1:0-29501 GCA_033150135.1 Gobio occitaniae
TTATATATGTAAATAAATAAAAAGTCTATATATATACACACACACACACACACACACACACACACACACACACACACACACACACACACACACACACACACACACACACACACACACACACACACACACACACACACACATACATAATAGATATATAGAATTATTAGGCACGTTGATTTCTGATCATATTTTTTTTCCAGGCACATTTTACCAATTCCAAACCACACTAATCTTAATAACTATTATTAACTTTGTATTTAATTGTTTATAAGTGACATATAATTGTCTGGAAGGCTGTGTGTGTGTGTGTGTGTGTGTGTGTGTGGGCATGTTTTTGTGAAATATCAGGACACAAATGTGTATAATGACATGGCAATTACAAAAAACAGGGTGAAATATGAGTTCGTTCCCCATGTCCTCACTTTTCAAAATGCTTATAAATCACAGAACAAGGTTTTTTTCACAGAAAGTGAACTGCACAGTCTCCTGTGATGGGCTAGGTTTAGGGGCAGGGGCAGTGTGTGTGTGTGTGTGTGTGTGTGTGTGTGATGGGTAGGTTTAGGGGCAGGGGCAGTGTGTGTGTGTGTGTGTGTGTGTGTGTGTGTGTGTGTGTGTGTGTGTGTGTGTGTGTGTGATGGGTAGGTTTAGGGGCAGGGGCAGTGTGTGTGTGTGTGTGTGTGTGTGTGTGTGTGTGTGTGTGTGTGTGTTGTGTGTGATGGGTAGGTTTAGGGGCAGGGGCAGTGTGTGTGTGTGTGTGTGTGTGTGTGTGTGATGGGTAGGTTTAGGGACAGGGGCAGTGTGTGTGTGTGTGTGTGTGTGTGTGTGTGATGGGTAGGTTTAGGGGCAGGGGCAGTGTGTGTGTGTGTGTGTGTGTGTGATGGGTAGGTTTAGGGGCAGGGGCAGTGTGTGTGTGTGTGTGTGTGTGTGTGTGTGTGATGGGTAGGTTTAGGGGCAGGGGCAGTGTAAGGGGATAGAAAATATGGTTTGTACGGTATAAAAACCATTACGCCTATGGATTGTCCTCACATTTCTCAAAAACAAACATGTGTGTGTGTGTGTGTGTGTGTATATTGTATGTATGTATGTATGTATGTATGTATGTATGTATATATATATATATATATATATATATATATGTATGTATATGTGTGTGTTTATATAAATAAATATATATATATATATATATATATATATATGTGTGTGTTTGTGTGTGTATGTATGTATATATGTATGTATATATGTGTGTGTGTGTGTGTGTGTGTGTGTGAATGTATGTATGTATATGTTTATATGTGTGTGTGTGTGTTTTTACTTTTTTCTCTTTATTTATTTTATATATATATATATATAGTAATGTAATAATAAAAAGTAAATAAAAAAAATGTATGTATACTCAATTCACTCGTGACATAAGCACGAGCAAATTGAACGTACTATTCCTTTAAGAAAGGCTTAACAGGACTAAATTTAGCTAACATATAATGTTGCCCTCACAAACCTCTCCCTGAACTGGACTCAGTTGACTGCGAGACCCTTTTTCATCCTCTTCTTCCCCCTGCGGGCCTCAAAGATGCCGTTGATTTTCTGCACCATCTGTTGAAAAAGAAAAACAGTCGTGGCCCTTTGCTTTATCAGAGACAGCCCTTTCCAAGTCCTTCGCAAAGGAGTTTTGAAGGAAATTACTTTTTCCTCCATTTTTCAGGTGTCTCATCTGCCTGTCACATTTTTCTTGGATTTGTCATTAGCAGTGGAAGCATGCCGACGGGCCAGTGTCTCGGACCAAAACCATAACTCACTGATAAGTCCAGGATTACACTGACTGGGCCCCTTTTTGACGGTACCTTAGGAATTTTTCTCCTCCGCCGGTTGTAGGGGTCTCCTGACAGGCACGGGGTGTCATCCGGGCTGCTGGGTGTTGATGGAGGGCTGACCCGGGACGGGGACGCGATGCCGCCGTCTCTGCCGGTCTTACGCAGTTCCAATAGCTTGAAGCTGCGTCGCTCTGAATTCTGCCTGAAGAAACCAGGCTTGGAGGAGAGCTGTCATTGAGAAATTGTAATTCAGAGTCAGATGCTAATTTAACCCTCTGGGGTTCTTCATTTATGGGTCACACTCAGGACCTTCGGGTTAAAAATGACCCGGAGGGTGGGATTAAGATAAAAAAAAAGATTTGAGTAAATCAATGAAATATATTTTTGTTCAATAATATTTTTTCTTTTCTTTTTTGGTGTTTTGAGATATTTTTATGATTAATAATTAATATTTATGCAATAATTATGACCCATTTTTTCCATTGAATATAATAAAAATGTATATATATATATATTATTTTTTTTATTAAAGCTGTATTTCATTTTAGAGTCAAGCCTAGGCCTCATGAAAGCAATTTTTAAAATGAGATCGGTGCCATCCGGTGGGACACATTGAGCATTTTTATCACGCAATAGCACATTTTTACCACTATAGCGTTTTATAATAAAAAATAAAAAAATTGTAGCTTCATCGAAATGGTCCGAAACTTGGTGACTTTATTGGTACTTGGTATATGAACACCCAAAATAAATGGGGACAGGATTTGAAAAGTCTAAGTGGGTCGTAAAAAATGACCCCCATAGAAAATGAATGGCAAATTTGTTTTTTTTCTGCATACAATCTACAAATCAGCCAGGATGCAGAAAAAAAGGACTCAACAGTGAAGGGGTGAATCTCTAAAACATCAAGAGTGCAAAACAGACAAAAAAACTCACACACACACACTTATACACACAAAAACACGCACACACAAATTAACGCGTGCCATTCCAAAAGCGAATTGTGTTTTTGTGTGTGTGTGTGTGAGTTTTTTGTCTGTTTTGCACTCTTGATGTTTTAGAGATTCACCCCTTCACTGTTGAGCTCTTTTTTTCTGCATCATGGCTGATTTGCAGATTGTATGCACAAAAAAAAATCTGTATTTTCATATTTTTGCCAATTTCCCATTCATTTCCTATGGGGGTCATTTTTGACCCGAAGACCCTGAGTGTGACTATTTTTTTTACGACCACTTAGACTTTTCAAATCCTGTCCCCAATTTTTTTTATGTGTTCATATACCAACGATTTTTTTATATACGATTTTTTAACATTAAAAAGAAAAGAAAAAAATTTGGGTCAGAAATGACCGAAGATCCCCAGAGGGTTAATTGATCAGGGTACCCTCATCGTGTCATGTATGGCTTTTAAATCTTCCGTAGGACACAAACCTAGATGTTTTGTGGAATGTACTAGCTGCTCTTTTCAATATAATAAAAGTGACTGAGGCGGAACATCTTCAGAAAAACAGCCCATATGACTTATTTTATCTTATGTATAAGTACATATACTAATGTGACTCACATCACTCATCTAAATGTTAGTACACACGGAGAACTCGCTCTAGAGTGGAAACAATTTATCAGGAATGCTGTACGAATACCTTGGATGGAGTGTCAGAAATGGGAGAGGAAGGCGAAGAAGGAACGGGATACTTGCTCCCAAGACAGCGGCTTTCCAACTCTATGTCTTCATATGGGTTCTCCTTCGATGGAGGGTCTTTAAAACAAAAGTGTACACCAGGATTATTAGTGGTGCTTGCTTGGCCATTTTTCAAAACCCTAATGCTATAGATATTAGTCCTTCGGATGAGACGTTAACCGAAGTCCTGACTCTCTGTGAGTAAGCCAAATTTGCCCAATGGCCTCTGTCCATCATGGCTTCCTCATCATCCCCATATATTGACTGGCTTCCTCACGTCTGCTCTCCACCATAAACTGGTGTGTGTGGTGGGCGTTCTGGCACAAAATGGCTGCCGTCTCATTATCCAGGCGGATGCTGCACATTAGTGGTGGAGGAGATTCCCCCTTCACTGTGTAAAGCGCTTTGAGTACCCAGAAAAGCGCTATATAAATGTAACATATTATCATTATTAATTATATTGAGTAGCATTTTGACTTGTTTTTCAGTAAAATATATAAATATTCTTAAGTTAAGAGACACTTCCTTGAGAAGTAAAACAGTTTTCTGAACATTTATCAAAATTAAGTGACTTTATGCACATCATACATTTTTAAGTTTATTTTTCGGACCCCATTGGCAGATATTTAAGTATAAACTCAAGAAGATATTAAAGGGATAGTTCACACCAAAAATGAAAATTCTGTCATCATT
Source organism: Gobio occitaniae (assembly GCA_033150135.1). Taxonomy (NCBI): domain Eukaryota; kingdom Metazoa; phylum Chordata; class Actinopteri; order Cypriniformes; family Gobionidae; genus Gobio; species Gobio occitaniae. Next base: position 4,185 of record JARQWZ010008151.1, read on the forward strand.
TACTGATCCTCAAGTTGTTCCAAACCCGTATGAGTTTCTTTGTTCTGCTGAACACAAAAGAAGATATTTTGAAGAATGTTTGTAACCAAGCAAATTGAGCAACCATTGGCTACCATAGTAGGAGAAAAAATACTATGGTAGTCAATGTTTGCTCTCTCTGCTTTATTACAAACATTCTTCAAAATATCTTCTTTTTTTGTTCAGCAGAACAAAGAAACTCATTCGGGTTTGGAAAAACTTAAGGGTGAGTAAATGATGACAGAATTCTAATTTTTGGGTGAACTATCCCTTTAAGTCTTGTTTTCTGAAAAAAGTCATTTTGCATCTCAAGTAAATGTATCTTGATTTTAACAATGTTTAGATATTTATACTGGAAAACAAGTCAAAAATACTGAGTAGGAATTAAGCCTCTGTCTTTTACAGCGATTTATAGATTATCAATGACGTAACTCTGCAATGATTGTTAACGCCACATCAACTACTCCGGTTAAAACTACTGACGGACGGTTTCTGACATTTTCAGTGCGTGAGATTGTCCTGTTTTGTTGTTGCCAGTATGCCGAAGCATGAGCTCTTGAAGCTCCGCCCTCTTCTAGAAAGGGGGCCGGGAGCAGCAGCTCATTTGCATGTAAAGGGACACACACACAACCCCCAAAAGTGGCAATTTTAACATGCTATAAAAATGATCTGTGGGGTATTTTGAGCTAAAACTTCACATGCACTCTCTGGGGACATCAGACTTATTTTACATCTTGTAAAAAGGGGCATAATATGATCAAATGATTTATCCCTGGCAGACAATAAAACAAGAAACTAAAATCCCAGATTACAGAAGGGACTCAAATCATATCTTGACACCAACCACCCCTTACATTTCAAAATGTAAAAAAAAAATCAAGTTACAAAGTTGCCGTTTTCTACCAAACAAAACAGTTCGAATGCTTAAAGTCATAAATCAAGTTTTCCTGACAGTGGTGCTTGCAAATGAGGGCATTTTTTGCTAATTTCCCCTTGCCTGCTTTAGTCCTGCTTTTCAGCGAACTGACGTCATGTGTTTGGTTGCTTTCCAGATGTTTGAGAGTTTGCCAAGGAATCCGCACAGACCTCATTAGCTGCGTGTGGCATCACCAGTGGCGCTAACAAGAAGATAAACTAGCAGAATCTTGTGTGAAGAACGAATGAGCCAGAGAGAAAGAGAGAGAGGGGGTAAGGGAAAATGTTTGAGTGGAAGAAAGCCTCTGTCACGTCGATTCATCCACCAGATGGCGCCTGGTGGGAAGAGAGTTTATGATGTTTGGGACATCCAGTTCTAGAACACAAGAGAACGCTATGCTCCATGTTCAAAACCATTAAAAGGACAGCTAGTTGCCAGAGCAGATACACAAAATCACTGGTAAATCTTCCATTATTGGAAAGTGCCATTATATAATTACACACGACATTAAACAAGTTGGCTTTGAAATTTAGCTTGGTCTGGCTACTAGATTACAGATGTATTCATAATCACAGGTGATCAAAGTTTAATCCCCGCTACAGACTTTGAGATTTCGGCTTTCCTATAAGATCATTACACAGTACGACTGACAGTACGACAGCATGTCCACTGTTCGATGATGACGCCCATTGTCAGGGTTCTTGCAGGTTTCAGAAAGTCAAATTTAAGACCTTTTTAAGACATTTTAAGACCATAAAGATTGAAATTTAAGACCTATACGACGCATTACCAAAATTATTTAAATCAAAGAAATAATAAAAAAAGCATTAAAGCAATGACATTAGTACCCTCCACAGCCAACAACGTGCCAAATGCCCAAAAACTTAGGCCCAAAATGAAAATAGGCTAAAACAAACTTGCCCTCAAATAGAATAGATTACAAAACAGCATATTAATAGCCTAATAGAGATTGAACAGGGGATGCTCTAGGGAGATAGGATAAACTAGGGATGCACGATTTGGGGATGATATCTAATTGCGATTATTCTGGTTAAAATGCAAATGTTTTTTTTTTTTTTTTTTTACAAATGAAAAGTGTATGCATATAACATTTTATATATTAATGTTTATATATTAACAAGACTAATAATAATGATTATATTCAATAAATACAAATATTTAACAAAATTAGAAATACTACTATTACAATAACATTTTAATTATTAAAAAATTAAAAATAGAGTATTTAAGAATAAATATAACAATATAATAATAATACTAATAAAATAACATTTATATTTTACAGAAAACTTATTTTACAAAAAAAACCTGCTGGGTTACCTGTTAATATGCAGACAGCCTATGACTAAAAACCATTAGAAAGGTCTAAAGGTTTATTGTAAAAAATAAAATTAAAAAATTCTGTGCTTTTTAATCTGTGATATAAATTTCTTAAAGTCTATGTACTTAATATGAAATATGAGCCTCTTATGCATCCACTGTGGGGGGAAAAACTGTACATTGGAGAAAAACATATGGGTTGTCATATAAATTTATTTAGAGAGAAGTATTATTTTTCATATTTGTTACCCAAACTTTCATTCATACTGGAAGCCAGAGGGCGCCCTCGAGCAGAAACTCCACATTAGCCTCAGAGAAGTCATCCTTAGCCCTAATGTGAAGCTAGCGATGTAGGATAAACGGAAGATAGAAACGCTTTGACTGATGAAACGAAGACAATAAACACGACTGCATCAAGCTATGGTGTATTTGAGTTCTTCAAGCCTTCACTATTGTCATAATAATAAGGTATGCAGTGCTGATTGAGTGCAGACTTTATCACTGTTTAGAATAATATAAAACAATGCATGTCTGCCTCATTCTGTCCAGAAAAAATACAACGTTATTAAATGTAGACGTATTTTGCGGGCAGGTAATTGCATTTATCACGGGATTTGTAGTTTTATCACCGAATACGTGTACCAACACCCCCATAAAGAAACTACAACACACCGAACGAACGCTCTGGGGCGGCGCAGCAAACACTCTAGAGCTCCACTTTCGCCATTCGATACTTTTTTGTTACAGTGTAACGTTAATAACTTTCTGCAGCCAGCATTTCTGGAAATTAACGAGGGTAACACTTTTTTTTAAGACCTAACTAAATTAAATTTAAGACCTCGGGTGAAAATCTGGCCGTTTTTAAGACATTTTAAGGCCTTAAATTTAAAAAAATAAAATTTTAGACATTTTAAGACTTTTTAAGACCCCGCGGGAACCCTGCATTGTATCATAGGGTATGATGCAAGTTAGTATAGAAGAATAAAATGTCATCAGCATGCGCTGGTGGTAAACAAACAGAGCAAGATGAATCGCACTTAGTTTTTATGTGTGCTGAAGGAGGAAGCGAAGGAGGAGAATATGGACACGGTCATGGTTAGGGAAAAGAGGACAACTTGGCATGCCAATTTTGCAAGTGGAACTTGAGGTAAAAGTAGTTTTAGCGTCATGTCGCGTTGATCAATACACCATTTCATGTTGCATTTTTATTGGCTAGTCAGAAGACGTCACAGCAAACACATTGTGAGATGATCATGCTAAATTTCTGACACTGTCAGAAAATTAATCGCAGGCTATCTTTGGTTGCAAGACCGTCTTTGAGTCTCCGTTTAGGGAGCCACGACCACAGAAATCGCCACGATTGGTCATCTTTCGCCTGGGACAGCCCAAAATTGTACAGTGTGTACCGGGCATATACCAGTGTGTGGTGCTCCATCTTTTTGGGTTATGACCTGGGGTCCGTTCTTCGTACCTCGCTTAATACATCTGAGATGATTTGACAGATCCCAGATCGTTTCATCGTGATAACTGATGTCTGGCTAATTTGGTTCTTCACTAGAATTTGCGGATTGGATTTAAATATCTGGATTAAATGATCTAAGATCACTGAGCGTTCTTGTTTTCCCTGAAGAGGGCAGATGCATCGATACTCGAAACCATGATCAGCAATGCAGCGATTGGCTGGTGTCAAGACAGCAACGTAATGACATCATATAATTAAAAAAGCCAACTGGCAAAAAACTTGGCAAATTACACAAAAAAAACCCCACGAATATCTGGACCTTTATAGGGAAACAGCTAAACGACCAAACCAACATAAAAGTTATTGATCAATGATACATTTTTTTTTTTTTTACATGACTACCAATTATTTATATTCACGATTTTATACAGTAAATTCTCTGCATCTCCAAGTGGCTGTGTCTATAGTATTATACACAACATTATAATATTATATACATACTCATATACATATACAATTAAAAAAATTTATATTATTATTATTTAAAATTATTATTATTGCCCCTGGTTCAGTGATAAACTCTTGTAATAAAGTAGCAGTGGCTGGGACAGGTTTTAAGTATCGCCTCAAGATGCAATTCTAATCCTGTTTACATGAAATGAGCCCGCTCGAGCAGGTTTAAGCTTACGGACCTGTTGCTATGACAGCAAGTCCAGGATGAGCGTCGAAGAACCAATTAATCCAAGATCATGCCAAATCATCAACAATCAAATCCAGCTAACTGAGTTAGCGAGGTACGAAGAACGGGCCCCCTGATCTGAAAAAATCTATGCTAACTAAGGGTGTTTTCAGAGCGGTAGATCATTTGCTTTGTTCCAAAATAGGGGACATTATTTGTTACAATGTTGCATTTTCTACTTAGTTCGTTTCGCTTTCACAAGCCAACCTTTTAAAGCGTACCAAAATGTGTTTATGCAATTCACAACTGTCCTCTTGTTTCCTCTGCGTCATCCATCAAGATGGATTGACAAGTTCGCTCTGTGAGTTTATTGTGGCTTTATCTGTAGCTGTCAAAACACATGCAAACACTTATAGGAATGAAGCCGTCTTCTGATAAATTATATTAGTATTAGGGATGCACTGATATTAACATTTTGGCCGATACAGATTACCGATAACTCTTTATATTTGAAAACCGATAACCGATTAGGGTGACCACCATCAAACAAACCAAATGGTGGACAATTACTAAGTTTGCGTGGGACAATGTGGGACATGTTACCGACACTAAAACATAACCTGAAACTGTTACACAATGTCTATCTAACTTAATAAAAACATATGTATTCTGGCTTTCAGATGATAAAAATACTTTGTTCTTTAGTCCCTTCCAGAAAACACCATTACATCAATGTAACATTGTACATGTCATTTAAATTCAACATCACTGAGCCCAAAGGCAGCAGGCATCAGATCTGACCAAGTCCAATAATGAACAAATAAAATATAAAGCAACATGAAATTAATTAATTGACAGTCTTATATATTATATTATATTATATATTAAGAATATAACCAATTTACCAAATTATCCATTCGTTTACATGGAACAAATCCGCTCCACATTTTGATTGACAGCCGTCAGAACCTACTAGTGACTGTGTTTACTCCTTTCTTTTCAACCATTGGATAGGATTTTAAAAACGGCTGTTGTTGTATTTGTGAAAGGCGGGATGTACTTCTGACGAAGCGCTGTTAAATATGTCTAGGTGAAAAACGATGCCGCAAAAAGAATAAATTAAATGCTTTCTTAAAAAGGCAAAAGAACGCATGCATGTCTTTTTATGATAATTAAAAACCAACAGACTGATGAAAATGCGGGACATTTTCTCAATGTGCGACGTGCGGGACAAGGGGTGAAAATGCTGTGCGGTACAACGCAAAGCGGGACGGGTGGTCACCCTATAACCGATATATTGACCGTTAAAATCTAAATCCAAATTTTTACATAATTTTTGAGAGCCTGATTACAAAAACAAAAGTCTTGCCATTAAAAGTTATCACCCATGAACACAATTATGATGTTCTCATTTATATTTTATGTAGTCTATATGACAGACTGATACACTTAACTGTATTTTTTTTTTGACGTGATTTCAATCATATTTCAAGCAATTCAAACCCATCATAGTGAACAAAGCGCATCTGAAGCGTCTCAGCTGAAGGAAATAATACATTATTTATCGGCTTTAATATTTCAGCAAATTTTCGCATATGAGCCGATAATCACATAAAAAATTTACATATATCAGGCAATACCGATATGGTGGACGATATATCGTGCATCCCATAACACATTTCCCATTATAAATTATGATAATACTTGAAGCGCGTGAACACAATGGCCAATCAGAGACATTTATGTTGAACGTGTGAACACAATGGCCAATCAGAGACATATATGTTGAACGTCGTGAAACACAATGGCCAATCAGAGACATATATGTTGAACGTGTGAACACAATGGCCAATCAGAGACATTTATGTTGAACGTGTGAACACAGTGGCCAATCAGAGACATATATGTTGAACGTGTGAACACAATGGCCAATCAGAGACATATATGTTGAACGCGTGAACACAATGGCCAATCAGAGACATATATGTTGAAGGCGTGAACACAGTGGCCAATCAGAGACCATATATGTTGAAAGCGTGAACATAATGGCCAATCAGAGATCAGGCGTCAATCAGGCGTGAACACAGTGGCCAATCAGAGACATATATGTTGAACGCGTGAACACAATGGCCAATCAGAGACATATATGTTGAACGCTGTGAACACAATGGCCAATCAGAGACATATATGTTGAAGGCGTGAACACAGTGGCCAATCAGAGACATATATGTTGAAGCGCGTGAACACAATGGCCAATCAGAGACATATATGTTGAAGGCGTGAACACAGTGGCCAATCAGAGACATATATGTTGAACGCGTGAACACAATGGCCAATCAGAGACACATATGTTGAAAGCGTGAACACAATGGCCAATCAGAGACATTATGTTGAAAGCGTGAACACAATGGCCAATCAGAGACATATATGTTGAAAGCGTGAACACAATGGCCAATCAGAGACATTATGTTGAACGCGTGAACATAATGGCCAATCAGAGACATATATGTTGAACGCGTGAACACAATGGCCAATCAGAGACATATATGTTGAAGGGCGTGAACACAGTGGCCAATCAGAGACATATATGTTGAACGCGTGAACACAATGGCCAATCAGAGACATATATGTTGAAAGCGTGAACACAATGGCCAATCAGAGACATTATGTTGAAAGCGTGAACACAATGGCCAATCAGAGACATTATGTTGAACGCGTGAACACAGTGGCCAATCAGAGACATATATGTTTAACGCCTCAACACAATGGCAAATCAGAGACATATATGTTGAACGCGTGAACACAGTGGCCAATCAGAGACATATATGTTGAGCGTGTGAACATAATGGCCAATCAGAGACATATATGTTGAACGCGGTGAACACAATGGCCAATCAGAGACATTTATGTTGAACCTGTGAACACAATGGCCAATCAGAGACATATATGTTGAACCTGTGAACATAATGGCCAATCAGAGACATATATGTTGAACGCGTGAACACAATGGCCAATCAGAGACATTTATGTTGAACCTGTGAACACAATGGCCAATCAGAGACATATATGTTGAACCTGTGAACATAATGGCCAATCAGAGACATATATGTTGAAGGCGTGAACACAATGGCCAATCAGAGACATATATGTTGAACGTGTGAACATAATGGCCAATCAGAGACATATATGTTGAACGTGTGAACATAATGGCCAATCAGAGACATATATGTTGAACCTGTGAACACAATGGCCAATCAGAGACATATATGTTGAACGCGTGAACATAATGGCCAATCAGATACATATATGTTGAACGCGTGAACACAATGGCCAATCAGAGACATATATGTTGAAAGCGTGAACACAATGGCCAATCAGAGACATTATGTTGAACGCGTGAACATAATGGCCAATCAGAGACATATATGTTGAACGCGTGAACACAATGGCCAATCAGAGACATATATGTTGAAGGCGGTGAACACAGTGGCCAATCAGAGACATATATGTTGAACGCGTGAACACAATGGCCAATCAGAGACATATATGTTGAAAGCGTGAACACAATGGCCAATCAGAGACATTATGTTGAAAGCGTGAACACAATGGCCAATCAGAGACATTATGTTGAACGCGTGAACACAGTGGCCAATCAGAGACATATATGTTTAACGCCTCAACACAATGGCAAATCAGAGACATATATGTTGAACGCGTGAACACAGTGGCCAATCAGAGACATATATGTTGAGCGTGTGAACATAATGGCCAATCAGAGACATATATGTTGAACGCGTGAACACAATGGCCAATCAGAGACATTTATGTTGAACCTGTGAACACAATGGCCAATCAGAGACATATATGTTGAACCTGTGAACATAATGGCCAATCAGAGACATATATGTTGAACGCGTGAACACAATGGCCAATCAGAGACATTTATGTTGAACCTCTGAACACAATGGCCAATCAGAGACATATATGTTGAACCTGTGAACATAATGGCCAATCAGAGACATATATGTTGAAGGGCGTGAACACAATGGCCAATCAGAGACATTATGTTGAACGCGTGAACACAATGGCCAATCAGAGACATATATGTTGAACGTGTGAACATAATGGCCAATCAGAGACATATATGTTTGAACGTGTGAACATAATGGCCAATCAGAGACATATATGTTGAACCTGTGAACACAATGGCCAATCAGAGACATATATGTTGAACGCTGTGAACATAATGGCCAATCAGAGACATATATGTTGAACGCGTGAACACAATGGCCAATCAGAGACATTTATGTTGAACCTGTGAACACAATGGCCAATCAGAGACATATATGTTGAACGCGTGAACACAATGGCCATATCAGAGACATATATGTTGAACCTGTGAACACAATGGCCAATCAGAGACATATATGTTGAACCTGTGAACACAATGGCCAATCAGAGACATATATGTTGAACGCGTGAACACAGTGGCCAATCAGAGGGGTTTATGAATCTGTTCAATAGCGCTCAAAATGCTAGAGGGAAATGCTGGTATCATCCCATATCTTTTGTTGTTGACGTCACGGCCCTGCATCCAATCAAACTCTATTTTCCCAAGCCACAGATAAGACCTCACATCATGCTGTTGAGAAGACTGATGTGGGGTAAACCAAACATAGAGGACACACTGGTGAGGTTGAGCAAAGAAACACAATGTTTGTGGTGGCCTTTCTCAATTTGGTACTTATTAAAGTTTCAAGCTCCTGGGCTTCTGGGAAATTGCTCGGTCAGGTGCACAGTCAAAGAGTCAGCCAAGTTTTACCCAGTACCACTGTGGTGAAGTGCATTGTCATACCTAGGATATCCTCGTAGACATTCTCCTCCGATAAAGTGCGAGTGAGGCCTAGCTTAGATAGATCGTAGAGTTCTGCTCGACAACCTTCTGCTGCCGACTTGTAGAAGATCTTCAAACTCGTAGGACTTCCTGCAGGTTCAACAAATACAAATAAAACTCGTCATTAATAGGAAGACCAATTAAGTCCACAGGAAATTGAAGAACTTATAGGTCCTCTGGTTTAACGTGACTTTGGTGTACGAAAGTGAAGTTTGCACAGATTAGATTAAAAACAGACCCCCTTTCCACAGTCAGGACACAAGATTAAGATTGCACCACAATGTCAAAAGTTAAAATGTATTTTCATAGTTGGGCTAGACTGATAAATGCTACCATTAAAACAGCATCTCCATAAAGACTGAGGACGGTAATCCTTTAGGGGAGTCCTTGGTTTCAAAAGATTTATTTTCACATTAGTGTGACATAAAAATCAGATGGTAGGGTCCTAAATTTGCAAGGTTTTTCTGTCCACGTGCCATTTCTCCAGTCTACGTATGGCATGGTACGGACCACTGAGAGCAATATGAGACAAGGAATTACAGGTTTTTTAAATCCTGACAAATTCACTGTATGGATGTATTAATCTTCCAAAGTAATACATCAAGTCACCTTTATTTATATAGCGGCTTAATACAATTACAGATTGCTTCAGAGCAGCTTTGCAATGATAACAGGAAATTATGCATTTCGACTGTTGTTCAGCTGAAGTCAGTTCAGTGCTGATTCAGTTTTGTTGTAAAGATCAGGGCTTAAAAACTGAAAAAAATATCAATCGGTTCACTCCGAGCAGAATCGATATTATAGCGTTTCCGTTTTTGCGTTCCTCATTAAACATTACTGTTCCGAAAACGTTTTGATTTGAAAAAATACCCGTTAATAACGTTATTTTAATTTAGCCTATACTTTTAAACAAATATGTATAAATAGACTTATTTTTCACTCAATAATAATATAACGCATGGTAATTAAACTTGAATATTTATTTCATAACATTTTTAAAACCACAAAAGAAAATACATGCATTTATTACAAAGCATAGCGGACCTGTTTTAATGGAGCGTTAGACAATCTAAAGTGGCCTCTTATGCCTAATATTTCAGAAGAGTGATAACATTCTTTGTACATAACTTTTTTTCAACACGACTTGTTTTAAAAATTGCATGAATAAAGAATAAATAAACTGAATAACCATTGCTCTTTTAATGCACCGTCAACTGGTAATTTCAAAGCAAACACTGCGCAACACGTCCATTCATCACATAATCAAAAAACACATAATAAAGCTTGATCATTTAATGCAATATAACATACCATTTAATACGAAGCATCAACCGTCTATATAGAAAACATTGAGCTGTATTGGCAATCTGAAAGACTATAGGAAAAATGTTTGATAGATGCTAGTAGCCTACTTGGATAGGCTTAAACGGAATCCATAAACTAGCCTAAATCAGACTATTTGAGCTTAAAGTCCGTACTGCTTATTTAAACGTTCGAAAAGAATGTCCTCCAATACCTGCGCTTTCATTGTAGACCTCAGCGGGGAAAGAAATGTACTTGAGGCATGAAAATGCGCGCTCTATACTGGCGTACCGGTAGATTCATAGATGATGGTGCGCGGGCATTTCACTCACGCTTGATCCGTCAACGCCACACGCTGTACTACACTATTCATGATTGGTCACTGCCAAATTAAAATATTAAAAGAACGATAAAATAACGTTATTAACTGGTTAATGGTCATTTCAAATTAACGTTTCTGTTCAGAACGATTCAAATTGATTTTGATTTCGTTTTCGTTTCTGTTCCTCTTAAAATTTTGTTCGTTTCCGGTTTTCGTTTTCGTTCCTTGAACCGGTTCAGAGCCCTGGTAAAGATCATCAATTATTAAATTAGTTAATTTCATCTATACAGCAGTTCTGTAATAAATATGTCATTGTCCAGCTCAGTTGAGCATCAGTGCAGTCAGATCAATACTATTGTGCGCAGTGTTGAAGCTGAAATATTAGCCCGGCGCGATCATTTGCATTATTTCACAATAACAGCGGAAACAACTTAAAATACTACATTTTTGGTCATTCGAAACTGTCGAAGGTCTACTTTTATTTGCGTAAACTCACAACAAACAGGATGCGCTTTCTGCGCCCTTGGTCTCTGTGAACTGAAGCACGTCACAAAAATTAACCGAAACTCAGAGTATACTTGCCTCAAAAACATGAGAAATATATCTATAGAAAGCTTGAAATTGTGTCTACTTTTAGACAGACCAATTCAAAACGAAAACAAATACTTTCTGATAACGTAGTCCATATGAAAGGTGCATTTCTTAGCGGAGTCTGGCAACTCTCCATTGACAAGCGTTAACTTCCTTGAAGGCGGGAATTCAGTTGAAGTTTAAAACTATTGGATCTGCCCAGAGCCGCTCTGGATCTGCCATTACCAATAGCTAACGTTTGGTCGTGACGCGTTTAATCTCAAACCAAGCGGCAACCTCCTGTAGTTTCTCTTGAAGCCAATACGGAAGTGACTTAAAAGCAATTCATCGACTGGCCACTAGGGAGAGGCTCCTGAAGAGAGCAGAATCTCATTGAGCCCCATGTTAAAATGCCCAACTTTACAGCAGAATTTTTTTTTTTTTCACAGTCTGGTACAAATTGTGGTTTTGGTCTATGCGGCTAATTTTGCCCTTCATGACGACTCGACCCTTTACGCTTCAGAACTGCTCTTCAGAATCCTATGGGTGACGTCACGGACACTACATCGATATTTTTTTACAGTCTATGTCTCAAACTAGCGCACAACATCAACGTCATCGTTCTCAGCCACTCCCTCTTTTCGCTGATTGGACCCGTTAAAATTTGACCGGAGAAAACCAGAGAATATACCACAGTCCCAGACGGAGAACTGAAGGAAAAATGAAAATTGAGCGGAAGTACGTAGGAGGGCGGAGCAAGGCTAGCGAGGTCAGCATAGTCAACTTCATTTTTACAGCCCACACTGACTCAAAAAACACTAGATTATTAAATAATTAAAATGTTTCCTTGATATTTTTTCCAGACACATTTATAATCATTACTTTTACCAGTGCTTTGCGCCAAACTATTCATTCGCTTAAGCATGGAATAGGCATATTACGTCTATATTAAAGGTTTAGTATTCCCCCCAGTATACATTTAAGTAATTACATTTTGAACGGACTACTAGTCGACTAGAAAAATCGAATCTCTACCATTCAAATATTCATCATCAAAAGTTAAAAGCTACACTGTGTAACTTTTTCAGTTTATTCTTAGCTAAAAACACTTAGTTCTTTCAAAAATATATGTACTCATTAATGTATATTTACTTTCTTTCAAGTAATAAAGTATTCTCGTAAGTTTATAATATGCCATTGAAAATACATACGGGTGAGGGGTTCGAATGCGGGTCGCCATGTTGCCCCTCCATCTTGAAAGTACATTAGCCAAAGAGGGACATACCCGTAAATTCAAGCTTCGCCTTTGGCGTTTTAACACTCGATGGCACCGTGTCGAATGTGGACGAGGTCGAACTGGAAGCCATGTTAATGTTGGACTAAATCGGCCACCGTAGGAGTTAAAACGAAATCAGAATTGAGAGGAACAGAAACTAATATTCACTGGATGGCCTTTTCACCGATAGATTGGGGAAAATATCACACAGTGTAGCTTTAAGGAAGGTTAATCGAGGCTAGACACTACTGATGATTTATTAAACAGTCTAATAATTAGCTCTCAACATTAGGCCGAGATGGTATGAGGAGTAGACAAGCTACTTGTTGAAAACTTGCCTTAGTTTTCTCACATGATTGATTTAGATTGACTTAAGAAGCTAAATTTTTGATACAATTTCGGTCAAAATGTTTTGGTGACTTGTGTTTTTTGAAACATAAGCTTTGCAAACAGTTTTGGCGATTTCAGTCCTTCTGATTTCAAATAGATTGGAGTTGTACGAGTTGTGCAAGACTAGAAGTAGGTGACCACCAAATAGACTGACTTGTTTACAAAAAGGACTTTGTTAGATACCCAGATGAGGAACAAATATTCCTGATGCACTCCAAACCCTGAGCTCAAAGTCACATTGGCTGAAATTCACCAGATATCCATCTTCTTACCTGTTATTAGCATCTCGAGCTCGTCCGGATGGTCTTCTAAAGACCCCTGGTGGTGGAGGACAGGACGGAAGGGGTGGGGGAGGTATGGAAGGTAAAGGGGGAAGGTTTCGTTTACCCTTGACAAAGCCATGGTTGTCCACAGGGTTTTTTGTCTGTGTGTGGTGCTGAAAGGTTCTTTGGGGTTTTGGTAAAGGGTTAATGGAAGGAGCTCCGGGTTCACTGTAGACGTTCTCGGGGTCCCGACATCGACGGCTGGCAGATCTCATCACATCTAGAGTGCCGAAGATCGGCTCTGCGGCTCTCTTCTCCGCCTCTTCCTGCTCCTCTTTGGAAGCTGGGCAGAAATAGTTGCCTGGCATAGACAAGGGACGATTTGGAAGGAGTCTCCTTCATTGCTTTCTCAAGTTTTTTTATGTGCGTCAGCACTGACTTTTTGTCCTGACAAGTTTCTGTCGTTTTCCCCAATGGGGATTTGTCCAAAATCCATTCTTTTTCTTTCACAGGTCCCTCAGAAGTGTGCAGAGGTTCCCCGAACTTGCTACCATTCTCTTTGCCACAGTCTGTCTCTCCCAGTTGAAAAGTCTCTTGCTGTCTTTTCTTTGTACTTCCGGCTGTACCTTCTTCCCACCTTCAGTCTCTTTCGGTCCCTGTCGTCTGGGGTGTTTGCCCCAGTGGGCTCTGTTTTACCTTCCCATTGGGAGATCTTGTCCCGAATGCTGGCAGTGCTTTTAGGTCCTGAGGGAGTCTTGGGGGACTTGGTGCAACCGCCTAAGCCGTTCTCAACGGCCGAGGATTGGAGGGACTCTTGTGGGCAAGCATGATGTTGTCTCCTGGGCTTCGGTTGAGGTTGCTCAGAGATGAGAGACTGTCCCCAACCCCACACAGGTCTGGCCGCTGAAGCACCACAGATTGGGCCTGGTCAAGCTTCAATCCGCAGCAAGTGGAGCCTGAAGAGACCACAGGAAAGATGCTAAAGTCATCAAGACAGTCATTACGTGATTAGATAGCAATTATAGAGTCTGTGCATTTGAAGGTCACATTTCAAAAAACATAATTCACACAAAATTACACAACCACAAAATTGCGTAGTCTACTAATTTAGACGGTATTCAGCATACATCAAACATGTTCAGAGTTTCCCCTTTGGTATTGGTATTAACTGCATCGTCTAGACTTTCAATGGTGCAACTAATTAAATGACTTTTTAAATGCAAATTTTAGAGTTCAAATGAGATGCAGATGATTTTTTTTCCTCTGTGGACTTAACACACAAGCCTTCACTGCACAAGTGAGTCACCATCAGCGCATCAAATTGAAGGTTATGAATCAGAAGTCCTTCTGAAAGCACAACTCCTCTGTGAATGTTTGACCTAATGAGCTTGCACCAATGAGCCAAAGTTTAAGGGACAGGCATGCATCTTTCTCTTTCTTTAATTGGCTCAGTCAATAAACACAGCCTTGGATTCCGTCCAATGACATTGTGCGAACAAACAAAAAGTGGGAAAAGTGAACCTAAAAACGGTTTTGTGCCAACGCCACAACATCTTCACCAATATGCCTCCAAATATTGATGCCTCTTTTCAAATACAAACTGTTGGCTCTCAGAAAAATTCAAATAAACATTCAACAACTTTCTTTTGGCATGTTGTGTCTTCCTCTTTCTGGCTAATGTATCTCATTTCATGAAGCTCAAGGCAGCCAAGAGGAAAAAGTAGGTCAAGCTCCAAAACCCCAAGGAAAAAAGCGAGGAGAGCGAGAGAGGGAACGAGGCAGAGAGGAGTTAGGAAAGAGGAAAATGAGGAGTGTGTAGGACAAAATATGTGATTGTCTCTTGTCGCCTTCAGGAATTGGCCTGCTCAAACTCTTGCATGGCACATCATCCATCATCAAGCCAAACCAAAGTCTCCTCTTCCTGGCGGAGTTACAGGGGACATTGTACAGTAAGCTGAGGAAATAGCATTTGGTGATAGCAGAACATGGAGAGCTCTCTCTATTTTGACCTTGTTTGGATACACACTACGCCTCGCTGTACCGAAAAGTACTTCATTAAAATGAGCTCACTCATTTCGCCCATTCTTCTGCAGGTTTTAAATCTTTTACTAACACACTATGGCGTTCCAAACCACCTCGGGTTGGCAGTACCAAAGGGGTTTAATTAGCTTTCAGTAAAAATAACTTTCACAGTTAGGCTTGTCCCAAAATCACCCTCAATATCCCACCTGGGGATGTTTATGAAGTCTATCAGTGTTTACCTTACTGGACGTGTTTAGTTTTAACACCGCCGTGTATGAGGGATGTGGCACAGACTGTTTGCCGGGAAACTTAAGCATGGACTAAAAAGATCTTATGAACTTAGGCTATTCATTTATCATCCTAAGGAAACCGTCCCAAAAAGAACAAGCTAGCTTAGAGTAGCACACTCTTTTGTTGAAATTTCTGAGTAAGACAAAGTTTTACAGGATTACAAAAAAGTATGTCCAGAAGTAACTGGTCCTGAACTGTATACTGACACTTATTGGTGTGGATAAAGCATTATGCAAAACAAATGTACTTTATTTTTCTCTGGTCAGAGCTTGACAGTGCTTTATACCGCTTGAGATCAAGTTCACAATCAGTGTGTTGCGCACATGTATGGCAAGAGATTGCTTATAAACTAATGCTGATCAATTATGACAATGCTTACTTTACAGTGTTTATATAGTAATATGTTGTATACAATTGTAAGAACACACAGGCTGAATCCGAAATCTCCCCATAAACCCCATTCACTATTCCCTACGTTATCCACTAATATAGTTCACTTGAAGGAGTGAATGAAAACGAGTGTGTTAGGTCGGACAGCTGTTGTGTGTACATCGACTGAACACTCGTAATTGCAGTGCAATGTGGGATTGAATGAGTGCACTCAATAACGTCCACTATGGTTTCGGACACCACTACAAATGGCTGTCCCCTTAAATAGTGCCCTATTTGAGGGTATAGGGGGCGATTTCGGATTCAGCCATATTTTATCTCCCTCGTCTGAATTTGAATGAGCCAGCTGCATCAATAAATACATTTCAAATAAGAGTCCTGGTGTATTTCAGGCTTGTTTATTAAATAAAAGTCACACCGTGTGTTATGTTATTATTTAGTTACACAAAAACTGTATGTAATATAATGTAATTTCCATTTAATTTAAAGTAAACTATTGCAGCTTCTGATGTCCCATCACGGGAAGGAAAGACTAAGAACATTATTTGACACATATTATTAAATATATAGATTTTACTAGTATTAGTGTTATTATAGCTAACAAAAACTGAAAACCCTAAAAAAAATCTCTTTCCTTGGAACAAATAAATGTTAACTGACATAAAACAAAAAAAAACGTAAACATTTTTTTAATTTTAATTTAGTTGAAATTAATTAATTAAAGTTTAAATTAATTCATTAACCTGATGAACCAAACTAAAACTGAAATAAAAATAAATAAAAACTATACAGACACAAAAAAAAGACAAAAACAACAGAAATACTAAAACTTTTAACTACAATTTAAATGCAAGCAGAATTAAATTGAACTCAAAATATTAACAAAAACTATATATTATTATCTCAGTGACACTAAAATAACACTAGTATGGCAAAATCTGTTAGTATGTTTATACGTATATAAATGCAGAAATAGTCGTGTCCCTAAAGTTTCTAAATGTGCTTCTAATTGTTCAACTTAGGAGCACAGTGCACCTTGGGAAAAAAGTAAGCGTCAAGCCCTGGCTCTGGTACTGTTCAGAGTACAGTATACATTTTTAATACATTTTAATGAAATTATTGTACTATATTTTAGTTTGATAATATTTATTATTTAATATTTTGTATTTTTGGGGAATTTTATGGTACAAGAATTATATTTATGCATTAGTTATAATCTATTTAATCACTTTTTGTGCACGGACGGTTATAAATCTTGATGCTTTGGAGTACAGACTTCAGTTTGATCTCTTTTTAAAGACGACACTTGGCAGATTATTGATGAAGTGAAAACATTTTTAAAAGCGAACATGAAAAAAGTTATACAATTTTACATTTATTGCAATTTTTTTAACTATGAAATAGATACTTTCCTAAACACATTTTACTCTAAACTGTGAGAAATAAACAAGCTGTGCTCCAAATTCGAGGCTGAATATATTTAAAAAATGGGCTTTCAGTAAGAATTTGTTTGGGTGCAGTACCAAGCGCTGGTTCGTCCTCCCATTCGTTTCTAATGCGAACAATACATTACAATACATTTTTGACCGTGAACATACAAGTGTGAGTATTTTTTTCTAGCCTGACGTCGTCATACTCAATTATAGTCAGAATATGAGTCTGCTCCTGCTCCGTTGGGCTGTGATTATGGGGCGTGTTTCAACCGAACCAGTTAAGACCTCAATTGGATAGACCTACAACCAATCAGAGCAATGGAGCGACGTAACAGAACTCAACTGCTGGAAGAAGTAGAAGAGTGTAAACGATCTTTGCCGGTGAATTTAAGGATACACGGAATACTTACCAACACCATCATAATTTTTGAGAGAAATAGTAAAGGGGGTGAACGCATATACGAACAAGTTCTCCGTTTAGTAAACAAATTCAACCCAAGCGCTCTTTGGTGACGTGGATGATTATGTTACTGTTGATCATCTGTCCATCATCATATAAAGTCCGCCCTGATGATTTCATTGGTCCGAACAGCTCTGGTTCGAGCATAGTTGCTCCACAACAGATCAAGTCCAGACCAAATTTCCCGAAACCTCAAATGTTGTGGGCGGGGCTAAATTCGGCTGGCATCCAGGCTTTTCAGCACCATTTAATCTTTTCCAATCATATCCATGATTTTTTTGTGTTCACACAGCAAGTGCCAAAACATTTACCAAGTTTAGTACCAAGTAAAAAAAACGACACTTCTTCAATTGAAAATTTTCAGTCAAAAATGACTGAACAGCACCAGAGGGTTAAGTAGAAATAATTTATTAAGTGCATTTATCATGTGAATCATTTTTAACGAATAATGGCACCAAACGGAACACAGTTCATATTCAACAATGCTTCCTTTGTTTGATTGAACAAATTCAAACTCACACTCGATTCAATTGACCTATCGGTAAGCCCCGCCCCCCTTAGTTACTGTTGCTAACTCGGACAAACAAACGGAGTTGCTATATCTTACAGTGACAGCTGTCAGTGTGAAAACCTTATCCCGAGATGTTTTTGGACACAGGATGTAGCGTTTATCCCGTCCGAATGATGGCCAAACTTTACTGATGGTTTATCAAGTTTATTATGTCCTTTTTCACTCCAAAAAATCATCGTAAGAGCTGAACAAACAAAGCATAAGAAGTGTGCATTAACGTCTCATTCACAAACTCTCCGTTGCATTACCATTAACATACACAGCAAATTACACAAATACACTCATACAACTCACAGTAAACAAACATATACACAAACCGTATGACTTTTCGAGGGTGCAGTTAATAACTGGTAAACTTTGTTTCTGCAAAACAACTCTGATAAACTGCTTGCGAGCTCTATCTTTCACTACGTTACCCATAGACTATAATGCCCATCAAAATAGGAGTCCTCCTTAGTAAGACAGATAATGTAGACCTTAAACATATCTAAATTTAAATTAATTTACATATAAACAGTTTAATATGGAGAGGCACTGAAATGTAGACCTTCGTGTTTTTTGACCTACAGTGTACATGACGTGAGAACAGTGTTATTATGGTTTGTATGTTAGCAGGGACTTTAATCGTAAATTAACGAGAGTATGACAAACCGAAAAACCTCTCAGGATACCTGGAATCAGTGTTACAGTGCCTCAGGCACGACATTTTAGCATTTTTGTATCATAAACACCATCAAACCGATGAGAGCTTCGGATTTTCCAATGTTTCTCTATGGCGCTGACGCCTAAAGATGTCCGAGTTCCGGTCCCAGCGCAACTGATACTCAACTGCTATTGGCTCATCTGCGTTCGAGGGGAGGGGGCTTACCGATAGGTCAATTGGTATGGAAGGCTGGAACGCTGCAATTTTAACAGCAGCAGCAACAAATTAGCAGGAAATTAAAGGACTTACCCGTTTGCTGATTGGTAGATGCAGTCCTCAGTGTTTGTACAGAGCAGCAGTGCTCTCCCGCCAGTCATGGTGCTAGCAGACGGCATCCTACACACACACAAAAAGACAGAAATTAGTATTTTTGGACAATGAAACAGGGAAATATCATAGTTTCGGGGACATATAGCATCAATCATTAGTATTTTTGGACAATTAAACAGGGAAATTTCATAGTTTCAGGGACATATAGCATCAATCATTAGTATTTTTGGACAATTAAACAGGGAAATATAATAGTTTCAGGGACATATAGCATCAATCATTAGTATTTTTGGACAATTAAACAGGGAAATATCATAGTTTCAGGGACATATAGCATCAATCATTAGTATTTTTGGACAATTAAACAGGGAAATATCAGTTTCAGGGACATATAGCATCAGTCATTAGTATTTTTGGACAATGAAACAGGGAAATATCATAGTTTCGGGGACATATAGCATCAATCATTAGTATTTTTGGACAATTAAACAGGGAAATATCATAGTTTCAGGGACATATAGCATCAATCATTAGTATTTTTGGACAATTAAACAGGGAAATATCCTAGTTTCAGGGACATATAGCATCAATCATTAGTATTTTTGGACAATTAAACAGGGAAATATCATAGTTTCAGGGACATATAGCATCAATCATTAGTATTTTTGGACAATTAAACAGGGAAATTTCATAGTTTCAGGGACATATAGCATCAATCATTAGTATTTTTGGACAATTAAACAGGGAAATATAATAGTTTCAGGGACATATAGCATCAATCATTAGTATTTTTGGACAATTAAACAGGGAAATATCAGTTTCAGGGACATATAGCATCAATCATTAGTATTTTTGGACAATTAAACAGGGAAATATCATAGTTTCAGGGACATATAGCATCAATCATTAGTATTTTTGGACAATTAAACAGGGAAATATCAGTTTCAGGGACATATAGCATCAGTCATTAGTATTTTTGGACAATTAAACAGGGAAATATCATAGTTTCAGGGACATATAGCATCAATCATTAGTATTTTTGGACAATTAAACAGGGAAATATCATAGTTTCAGGGACATATAGCATCAATCATTAGTATTTTTGGACAATTAAACAGGGAAATATAATAGTTTCAGGGACATATAGCATCAATCATTAGTATTTTTGGACAATTAAACAGGGAAATATCAGTTTCAGGGACATATAGCATCAATCATTAGTATTTTTGGACAATTAAACAGGGAAATATCATAGTTTCAGGGACATATAGCATCAATCATTAGTATTTTTGGACAATTAAACAGGGAAATATCCTAGTTTCAGGGACATATAGCATCAATCATTAGTATTTTTGGACAATTAAACAGGGAAATATCATAGTTTCAGGGACATATAGCATCAATCATTAGTATTTTTGGACAATTAAACAGGGAAATATCATAGTTTCAGGGACATATAGCATCAATCATTAGTATTTTTGGACAATTAAACAGGGAAATATCATAGTTTCAGGGACATATAGCATCAATCATTAGTATTTTTGGACAATTAAACAGGGAAATATAATAGTTTCAGGGACATATAGCATCAATCATTAGTATTTTTGGACAATTAAACAGGGAAATATCATAGTTTCAGGGACATATAGCATCAATCGTATTCTTTGAAATAGCTTCAAATGCCATACCATTCTATATGAATATGGTATTCACTAAATACCATAGTACATATCAATATAGCAGTATTTTGCCCCCCCAATGCACCGCCCTAATGACATCCCCTGACTGTATCACAGTACTTTTGGTTAAGAAATATTGGACATTTACAACAGTCATCCGTTTAATCAAAGAGCAGAATCCTCATGATGACACAGGAGTGGATGAATGGCTGAATGACTCACAACCCAAACACAAAAGACTACAGTCAGAGAGTTTACACCAGGCTGTTACTATAGCCACAAACAGATCTGAAAGGGTTAGTGATCTGAACAAATGGCCAACAGAGAAACTTCACCGTGCAGCAAAAATGACCCCTCGAATCATGTACAATAATACCGAGGTCAAAAAGGGAGACCAAACAACTTGACGTGACCTACGACCCCTTGCGCTGTGTTTTAAAGGAGCCAGTAATTATCAGCCAGCCTATAAAGAACTTGCTAAGCAGTCGGGTCTGTTTTCGAGCGATCCCAACCCTTGCCACAGGTGTTACCACTTAACCAACACATTTGGAGAGGATTGTCGAGTGTGTACGTATGCGTCTGTTCTTTTTGTTCTCTGCCAAACGGAAGTATGACAATGTCCACGGGACACAAGCGGGGGTGCAACATAAACGAACCCCATCTGTTTCCACGTTCGCCATTCCACATGTGCAAGAGCTCAACGATTAACCCACATTCCCAGCATTCTGCCACCACTGGAGGCGGCCGTAAAAACCTTCCTCTCCAGCTCGGATGACGTAAAGGTTACCAAACGGTGCTATTTCGAGACTACCAGGTTCTCCAGAGGTACTCAATGTGTTGATCCATCTGCGGGCGAGTATTGCTTGGCATCATTGGTTGTTTTTCTGAGCGTCGGCCAAGGGCAATAATGTTGTGCTGTGGAGTTTCACACTTTGGTGTGGTGAGCCCTCTTGTTTTGATGAGCAATTAATGCATAGCATCCAAAACTTCTGGTACTAAACTGCAGAAGAACTGACAAATAAAAAGAAATTGTAAATACAATAAGCACATGTTGCTTGGGATATATAAGGACATTATTGCAGACAAATATAAGACGACACGTTGCAAGTTTCTAACATTCTGTGCTAGAAAATGTATTCTTTTGAACTGGTTAATGGATAAATTAGTCAGTTTATTTATCGCCGTAGGGAAAGTACATATGCACAATACTCACACAGACATTTATAATGTCTAATTTAGGATTTAAGATAAGATAATCAATCAACACTCGAGGATGAATTTAAAAATATAAAATAAAGATAGTTTGGACCTGTTTTTCACGAATCTGGACGACAATACCGTCGTCCAGATGGCAGTAGTTCAAAAGCATAATGTAAGGGATGCCTCTTATCAAGCACAATAATGTTGGCTTTATTTATCACCCTCTCTTTGTACACTCACCTAAAGGATTATTAGGAACACCTGTTCAATTTCTCATTAAGGCAATTATCTAATCAACCAATCACATGGCAGTTGCTTCAATGCATTTAGGGGTGTGGTCCTGGTCAAGACAATCTCCTGAACTCCAAACTGAATGTCAGAATGGGAAAGAAAGGGGATTTAAGACATTTTGAGCGTGGCATGGTTGTTGGTGCCAGTCTGAGTATTTCACAATCTGCTCAGTTACTGGGATTTTCACGCACAACCATTTCTAGGGTTTACAAAGAATGGTGTGAAAAGGGAAAAACATCCAGTATGCGGCAGTCCTGTGGGAGAAAATGCCTTGTTGATGCTAGAGGTCAGAGGAGAATGGGCCGACTGATTCAAGCTGATAGAAGAGCAACTTTGACTGAAATAACCACTCGTTACAAACCGAGGTATGCAGCAAAGCATTTGTGAAGCCACAACACACACAACCTTGAGGCGGATGGGCTACAACAGCAGAAGACCCCACCGGGTACCACTCATCTCCACTACAAATAGGAAAAAGAGGCTACAATTTGCACGAGCTCACCAAAATTGGACAGTTGAAGACTGGAAAAATGTTGCCTGGTCTGATGAGTCTCGATTTCTGTTGAGACATTCAGAGGGTAGAGTCAGAATTTGGCGTAAACAGAATGAGAACATGGATCAATCATGCCTTGTTCCCACTGTGCAGGCTGGTGGTGGTGGTGTAATGGTGTGGGGGATGTTTTCTTGGCACACTTTAGGCCCCTTAGTGCCAATTGGGCATCGTTTAAATGCCACGGCCTACCTGAGCATTGTTTCTGTCTAGGGCTGTAACGATTTGACCAAAAATAAAAACCTCGATTAATTGAACATTTTACCTCGATTACGATTAATGAACGATTATTTTGCTTTTTTTTTTTTGCCTCGTAAGGTTCAGTAATTTCCTGATAAGGTTTTTACTGTAAATATTTTCTACTATTAAAGGTGGATTTTTTTTTTTCTAATGAAAAAGTGCATTTCTTTGTGATTTTAAAACACTTGAAGGAAACGGTTCACTTTCAGCAGTTATTGTCTATGGGGCAGATTTCTGCTTGTACATCAGATACAGATACATTAACACAGTAGGCCTACATTACATTTATTTGAATGCATTAATGAGAGAGTGATTGTGTGTGAATTACTCATTACCGTCTCTATTCATTATGAAGCTGCGGTTTGTACTTAGCCTACTTCAAAGGTATTAAAATATATGCTATAACGGTTGAGTTTCTAAGCTACTTTAGTGACTTTACTTTAGTCACAGGACAGTGTTGACACTGCGTTTCTGCGCTGCTTTGCGCGCGATCTTCACGTGATGTGCGAGCTTCTGTCTGAGTGTTCGTTTGTCACAATATTATCAGGCATTAGTTCAACATAATACACATCTGATGGTCGAAACTCGCTTTAATGTTCAAACTGGCAGGGCTTAAAACATACAAATGACAAAGCTTTGTGAGGACGCAGTTGAGGACGGGCGCGCGTTTAAATGTTGAAACTGACACGCCTTTAAACGCATTTACTTGACAAACTTTATGAGCACGAAAGTGAAAGCGATCTGTCTTGTGTGTGTGTGTGTGTGTGTGTGTGTGTGTGTGTGTGTGTGTGTGTCGGCGGCAGCGCGTATAGGCTATAAGAACGGTGATTAACTGACCTGTATATAAACTGTGTAAAACATGCAGTTACTATAGTGATTCTGGGCATCTATTAACACAGATAACTGCTCCTGCATCTCTGTGTGCCTGAAAACTGCACTTGATGTGACTGACGGGGCGGAGTCACGTAAAAAAACGAAATAACCGACATGGGAAAAATACGTCGGTTAGAGGTTCTGAATGTCGGTTTCGGTTATTTTTCGATTAATCGTACAGCCCTATTTCTGACCATGTCCATCCCTTTATGACCACCATGTCCCCATCCTCTGATGGCTACTTCCAGCAGGATAATGCACCGTCACAAAGCTCCAATCATTTCAAATTGGTTTCTTGAACATGACAATGAGTTCACTGTACTAAAATGGCCCCCACAGTCACCAGATCTCAACCCAATAGAGCATCTTTGGGATGTGGTGGAACGGGAGCTTCGTGCCCTGGATGTGCATCCCACAAATCTCCATCAACCGCAAGATGCTCTCCTATCAATATGGGCCAACATTTCTAAAGAATGCTTTCAGCATCTTGTTGAATCAATGCCACGTAGAATTAAGGCAGTTCTGACGGCGAAAGGGGGTCAAACACAGTATTAGTATGTGTTCCTAATAATCCTTCGGTGAGTGTATATGCTCTCTACACTTGTTAATGAGATTCCCAACAGTTTGCTTGTCATCGTCACAACCCTCCGTAATGATTTTTTCTGAGCCTCTGAAGCATTACCGTACCAGCAGCTCACACAGAATGTCATAATGCTTTCAATAAAAGCCCCATAAAACAACAAAAGCAGTCTGCTATGGACATTCAAAGACAATCATTTCTTTAAGAAATACAACCTCTGTTGTAACTTCTTACCTACATAAGTCCACTCAAGCTTATGGTCCAAGACTATGCCAATAGTGTGTTACTAATTGTACTTGTTCACCATTTATTAATGTAGGATGGGTTATAT
>JARQWZ010008152.1:0-29501 GCA_033150135.1 Gobio occitaniae
ATTGCTTCATATGAGACCGCTTCAACGCTGGCTACACGATCGAGTCCTGAGATGGGCGTGGCACAGCGGTTCCCTCCGTGTCCAAGTGACTCCGAGGTGCCGCCAAACCTTCGGCCCGTGGTCGGACCCTTTGTTCTACGGGCGGGAGTTCCCCTAGAACAAGTGTCCAGGCACTCCGTTGTCTCCACGGATGCCTCATCCACGGGTTGGGGTGCCACGTACAACGGGCTTGCAGTTTCGGGTCTGTGGACGGGGCCCTCAACTGCAATGGCATATCAATTGCCTCGAGTTGTTAGCAGTTCGTCTTGCACTCAGCCGCTTCAAAGTTCCGCTCAGAGGCAAGCACGTTCTGGTCCGTACGGACAACACTGCGACAGTTGCGTAGGTCAAAAAACAGGGTGGTCTACGCTCTCGTCGCATATCACAACTCGCCCGCCATCTCCCTTATGGAGTCAGAAGCATCTGAGGTCGCTTCATGCCATTCACATTCCGGGCCTGCTCAATCGTGCAGCCGACGAGCTGTCACGTCAGCCGGTGCTTCCGGGAGAATGGCGACTCCATCCCCAGGCGGTCCAGCTAATCTGGAGTCGTTTCGGGCCGCACAGGTAGTCCTGTTTGCCTCCCTGAGACGACCCACTGTCAGTGGTTTTATTCCTTGACCGAGGGAACCCTCGGGTCGGATGCCCTGGCCACAGCTGGCCCCGGGAAGAACGCAAGTATGCGTTTCCCCCAGTGAGCCTTCTTGCGCAGACACTGTGCAAAGTCAGGGAGGACAAGGAGCAAGTCCTGTTGGTCGCTCTATATTGGCCCAACCGGACTTGGTTCCCGGAACTAGTGCTCCTTGCGACAGCACCTCCCTGGCCCATTCCTCTGAGGAAGGACCTCCTGACTCAGAGACGGGGCACCCTTGGCACCTGCGTCCAGACCTCTGGAAATTCCATGTCTGGTCCCTGGACGGGACGCAGAGGTTCTAGGTGACCTACCGCAAGCGGTAGTTGACACCATCACTTCCGCTAGAGCCCCCCTACGAGGCGCCTCTATGCGTTGAAGTGGAACCTGTTCGTCGATTGGTGCTCTTCTCGCCGAGAAGACCCCCGAAGATGTTCGATCGGATCTGTGCTTGCCTTTCTACAAGATGGGTTGGAGTGAAGGCTGTCTCCCTCCACCCTCAAAGTCTATGTTGCCGCTATCGCCGCTAATCATGAGCTAGTAGATGGAAAATCTCTAGGTAAGCACGATCTGGTCGACAGGTTCCTTAGGGGGGCGAGGAGGTTAAATCCGCCTCGTCCTCCCTCCATACCCTCTTGGGACTTAACTCTGGTGCTAACTGCACTACAGAGAGAACCCTTTGAGCCTCTGCAGTCAGCTGAGTTGAAAATTCTGTCGTTAAAGACAATACTCCTGACTGCGTTGGCCTCCATCAAGAGGGTAGGGGACCTGCAGGCATTTTCGGTTGACGAACCGTGCCTGGAATTCGGGCCCGGTAACTCTCATGTGATCATGAGACCCCGGCCTGGATATGTGCCCAAGGTTCCCACTACTCCCTTCCGGGACCAAGTGGTGAGCCTGCAAGCGCTGCCTTCGGAGGAGGCAGACCCAGCCCTAGCTTTTCTCTGTCCCGTCCGTGCTCTCCGGACTTACGTGGATAGAACGCAAAGCTTCAGGACCTCAGAGCAGCTCTTCGTCTGTTACGGAGGACAGCAGAAGGGAAAGGCTGTCTCCAAGCAGAGGATGGCCCACTGGATAGTGGATGCCATCGTCTTGGCTTATCAGTCCCAAGACGTGCCCTGCCCGCTCGGGTTAAGAGCCCACTCCACTAGGGGTGTTGCCTCTTCCTGGGCGCTGGCTCATGGCGCCTCGCTGACAGATGTTGTAGAGCTGCGGGCTGGGCGACACCTAACACGTTCGCTAGATTCTATAGGCCTCCGTGTAGAGCCGGTATCTTCCTGTGTGCTCACTTCCCATAGTCAGTAACACCAAAATGCCTGTTCTAGTGTCGGCTTGCTGCGCCATTCCCTCCCCTATGGTAGACGGATGCGTGCGCTTATTTTGCTCCAGTCGAGTTCCCCGGAACGGCGAACCCTGTTGAGTCCTCCGCAACCCGCGGCAGTCGGACGTGGCGGAGCGTTCGACGCCAGGTCTAACACTCGTATGCATTGGTGGAACTTGTGTTAGGCTGGGTTCCATATGTAGTGACCCCCACGGCGGTCCCATATGTGTATTCTTCCACGGTACGGCTCCCTACGGCGAGCCCGTGTCTTTCCCTCGGCAGAGTGTCCTCTGCCGTTCCAGGTTCGTGTTGTTCCCCCTCCACTAATTGGCCGGGGCCACCCCTGGGAATTCCGTATGTTGTGCTGCCCACGGTCAGCCCATACGTGTATTCTCCACATGTTAACTCCCTCTGGGCATGATGTGGCTTCCGCAGCTGCCTTCACAGGCACGCTTTCCCAGCGTTATCCAATACAGTCAGCTGAATGGGTCTTGCGGAACAGCAGCTTTGACTCTCCCTGCGTGAACCTACCCGCCCGCATCAGATCGGGTCTGTGGGGCTCATCGCTGGGCGCTGGAAGTGGTAGTAACTATGGCGTTTTCCATAGGGGATCCCAATTCGTCGGTACGTCCGACGTACGTCGAACGTGACCGACTGAATGGGAACGTCTCGGTTACGTATGGTAACCCTCGTTCCCTGAAGGAGGGAACGGAGACGTACGTCCCGTCGCCACAGTTGCTGTACCATCACTGCAGGTCGAGCCACTACGTGTGGCTCCTCAGTGAAAAACAGCGTGCATTCGCTCTCGCTTCCTGTTTATACCCGCGGCGCGGGGCGGAGCGCGAGATGCAAATCTCGCACGCCAATTGTTCATTGGCCGGTTCTAGATAGCTCGAAGCTGATAGGGGCTCCCAGAAGTGATCCCAATTCGTCGGTACGTCCGACGTACGTCTCCGTTCCCTCCTTCAGGGAACGAGGGTTACCATACGTAACCGAGACGATACAACCTGTCTTTTAATATGGCAAAATAAGGATAAGAGAGTGGCTGCTCAGGATGGAGAAGCTGCCCGTCGATCGCTCGGACCTGGGCAACGCATTTTTCAGCGACTCATCTTGGGACTGCTCCAGAGGAAAATCATCGCAGTCAGTGAGGATCAGCCTCTCTACACCACTCCGTTCCTCTGCAACAGTACCCGATGGTCCCGGCTCAGTCTCCCCAACCTGCTCAGCCCTTTCTCTCCCCGCCCCTTCTTTCCCCCAGAGACATCCGCACATAGACACCCCAATAAAATACCAAATGCTGGCCAATTCGTACCCAAAATTAGCGGATGTCGGAGGTGCGGGTTAACTGCCACCTCCACTCTATGCTTTTGTCCCTGAAATTGAATTATAACCGTCACCAGCGGATAACTCACCACATCCCCGTGCACACACCGTACCTTAACCATGCGGCTATCATCCAATGCCAACGATTGTATCAGGCTTTGATGGATAGAGGTCTGGTTACACCCTGAATCCACCAAAGCCGGATAGGTACCCCCCTGAATACTGACTGGTATTTGGTACAGCCCGGCTCGATCGGGGGCAGCCTGAGGCACATTGGGGACCCGGATCAGCGTTCCCATCTCCCTCACTGGGCAACGATCTATAAAGTGACCCGGGTCCCCGCACCACCAACAGGCCGGCCCAGACTTCCCCGCCGCCCCAGTGGCAGGAAGGGAATCAAGGATTGGCGTGGAGAGAAAGGGGAAACGGTACCAGAGGCTGGAGGGAACCTGGCCGGCTCCCTGCCCCTAGAGGGCAGCCGCGAACCCGATGCTCCGCCCTGGAGTTCCTTGACCCGTCCTCGGGGCGGACCTCGGGACTGGAACCCTCCCCTCGTCCGGGGAGCGGGCACCGGCCTAAAAGAAAAGGAAACAGAAGAAGAGGGGAGAGAGAGAGAAGCCGCCGGCAGGGGTTCGCCGACCCCTGGGCACGCCACCATTCGATCCTCCGCCAGCTGGATGGCTTTGTCCAGCGACGCCGGCCGGTGGCACTGGACCCATTGCGCGGTCTTCCTGGGCAACCGCGCAATAAACTGCTCCAGTGCTACTTGATCGAGGACTTGGTCGACTGTCGACTGGCCAAACATCAGCCATCTGCGGCAGGCGTCCCGGAGCTGCTGGGCCAACACGAAGGGCCGGGTGTTCTCCCCTAGTGTCAGCGACCGGAATCGCTGACGGTGTTGTTCAGGGGAGAGCCCGACCCGCTGGAGAATGGCCCGTCGCAGGTCATCATAGACCAGGAGGTTCTGGACTGGCAGTTGTTGGGCGGCTAGCTGCGCCTCTCCGGACAGCAGCGGGATGAGGCGCACCGGCCAGTCCAGTCGTTGCCACCCACATGCCTCCGCGGAGTGCTCAAACAAGTCCAGGAACGCTTCCGGATCATCTTGGGCCCCATCTTTGTGAGCTGCATGTGGGTGGGTTTGGCTGGGGCAGATGATGTATCCCCGGCCGGAACCTCCCTGTCGATGCAGCTCCGGAACAGCTCACGGTCCTGCTGCTGGGCCAGGAGGAGCGCCTGGAAACGCCGCTCCTGCTCCTCCCGGATCTCCAGCATCGACTGAAGTTGCTCCCGATGCAGGGCCGCGAGCGTCTGGATGACGTCCGCAAATGGCGTCGCTGACGGTGTTTGCATGGCGGCGGCTCTGTCTTCTTCCTCCCGGGTTTCGGCACCAGTGTAACAAAGTTTGTAAAGGGACAAGGAAGAAGACAAGGGGTCGGCTTTCTGGGACTCGTAAATGCTCTTTTATTCTTTCTTTAAGTCAGTAAACAAACTGTGTGCACATCGTACAAAACATAAAACAATAAACAAAACTCTCTTTTTACATTCGTCGGTTTCATAAGCAGTTCCTCTCTGCATCCGTGTGGCTACGAGTCCCAGGGTGTGTCTCTCCAGCTCCTCTCTCCCCAGTCCCATTTCCTGGGTGGCTTATATCCTGTCTCCCCATGCCAATCACTGAAACAAGAGACAGGTGTTTCTCATTTGGCCTTGATTCACTTACGTGCCGCTCGTCCTCTGACTCTCTCTCCCGTCACAGACTTCGCTAAACCACGCCCCCCTCACCACAGTAATGTTCAGTGTGCAGGCTGAATGTGAATGTCTGAGCATGTGACATGAAGCGTTGTGCTGTATGATCCTCTGATTATTAAGTTTTGTCAGCGTCAGTCCTGCTCTCTCCCGCTGTGACGCCTCTGGCCTTTGCACTACTTTCACTCATGTGGCTACATGTTTCTAATTATCCTCCCTGTGACTCACCCGCAATGAGGTGTCAGTCTTTGACAAAGCAAGGCCGTTTTTCTTCATAGGGCAGAGGAACAGCTTCTCTGCAGGGGATTTATCAATGTTTGCCTGATAATGGAGTGCATGGTCTGATGAGTTTTCCGCTATACTAAGATTTATTCATCATGATAATACCTTCATAAGTTATATTCAGTACTGAGACTTCAGCTAACACAGAAAGGAGATTATAGAAAGTTAAGTTATGATTATGTGAGAGAACCAGTTTGTAGAAATGCAGCTGTTTTGAGATTTCCATTTTATTGCTGTTTATGAAAACAGATATTAAAGAGGTCTTGTTTGTTTTTCTGTTGAGATTTGAGGAAATTGTTGTAAGAAGTAAAGTATATTTTGAAGTAAAAATATATATGGGGGCAATGTAGTATTTTATCATAGTTCTTCTTACATCTTGACAGATTTGCACTTGGTTGAAGGCCGAAGGATGCGTTTGACCCTCAATGTCTGTAGCAAGCTGTTGGTGGAGTACAGGATGGACTAGGGCTGCATCATTTTGGGGGGGGAAACGTATTGCCATTGTTCTTATAAAAATTGTGATTGCAATTTAAAAGGTTTTTAATTATAATAATAATTATTATTATGATTAATATTATTATAAAAATTACTAAATAAAAAAGAAATGTTACTATTGTAATATTTCACACAAAAAAAATCAAGTACTTCAAGGTCCCATGGCATGTATTTTTTATTTTATAATGTATTCTGAGGTGTACTTATATTGTTAGTATGATTTTTACATCATAAAATGTCATAATTTTGAAATAAAAGGCATTTTTTCTATACTGATGTTTGCCCTCTGGCTGAATGCCCTGTTTCAATGTCTGCTGTGAGACTTCAGTAAAAACGGCCACCGTTGTGATTGGCTGACATTTTTGCATTTGAAATGAGCGGAGGGGGCGTGGTTTAACGAGGTCTACGAGGCACAAGCCTGCCAGAGAGACGGATGGACCTGAGTTCACTTCTCATCAGTTCTCTCAACACGTCTCAGTTCAGTGAACTGTTGTAGTTACTAGCATATACTTCAGGTTATTAGTTTATTTCTAGTCGGAGGGATTGTCACTCATGTCAGAAAGTTAGTAACTTTAGTAAATTATGGACCAGCGCTGACTCGAGACGCGAACCGTTTAGAACGATTCAGTCCGATTTGGTGAACTGGTTCGACCGGTTCACTAAAAAGAACCGGTTCACTGAAAAGAACCGGTTCAAAAGAACGATTCGTTCGCGAACCGGACATCAATGGACCAGAGACGACGGAGCGATTGCTAACAAAGTTATATTTTGTTACTACTGAGTTGTGAGAGCGCTGTTAGCGCGAGTTTATTTTGTTTGTATCTGAGAGTTCTGAATAAACACGAGTCCCAGTCACGCCGAGCCGTCTTCCTCCTTATTCTTCCAACTTTGTAACACATGTAATGTACAATTAAAGGGTTCCCGCGGGGTCTTAAAAAGTCTTAAAATGTCTTGAATTTCAAAATCTAAATTTTAGGCCTTAAAAAGTCTTAAATTCTCTAAAGTATTGAGTTCTAGGTCTTAAATAGTTTTAAACAGCTCTTAAATTATCCTACGTCCATGTAACGCTACCTCTAATGCTCATTGAAATGCTCCCGCGGCGCTTTTGTGTGTGTGTGTGTGTGTGTGTGTGTGTGTGTGTGTGTTTATTCCGGGCTGTTGTAGTTCTTCCTTTTGCTAATGCTACTATAGTTTGCTGTATTACAACTACAAATGAGACCAGCATGCATCTTATATTGCAGCCAATCAGCTTTCATGTTATTGGCGCGGGTCTCTTTCGGATTGTACCACAAACGCATCAAACGGATTTTATTCTTCAGTTTCAGTTCTTCTAGTTCACGTGATCGTGAAAGCGAAGGTGAATCTTTCTCACCTGCCATCTCGCATAATGACCAAATAAAAGTATGATACGTCCGATAGCACTAAAAAGATTTAATAAAAGCGATGTAAACCACGAACTCAATTCGATAGACACACAGACCGATGTCAGACTGGCTGTGGATTTTGTGCATGCGTGTCCTGCCTGTCAGCGCTCGCGCGAGTGTACCGAATGTGTCTATATCTAGGCTTACTCTTGAATGATCATACACATTCATATCCCTATGTTCTTATTGGCGGTTATGTCTTGACTCTTGAGTAAAAAAGTTTGGGACGTGTGTCAGTATTGGATCTGCAAATTACTGTAGTTCTTAAAGTGAAAGCATAATAAGTTCTTATTTTATTAATGACAGTTTACTTGAGAACTTTTTACTTATATTAAGCAATTGGGTAACACTTTAGAATAATGGTCATTAGTTAACATTAGTTAACTACATTAGTTAACATGAACTAATAATGAACTGCACTTCGATGCAATGTAAACATTTCAGTGCCACAGTCGTACTGATGGAAACACATTCACTTTCCATAGTCGCGGACACAATTAGGTTAGAAAAAAATCAACTAGTTTTAACTCTAAAGGTTATGTTATCGTTGTCTGTAGCCTACAGTGGGCAAACGCATCTGCATTTATACACCTGTACAGCTGTAATCTCATGAGAAATACGATACCTGGCAAAGGTTAATGTTGATTGAATAGCTAATGACATCAACTGGACATTTCGTGACCTTTGTTTCCTTGTATGGAATTGGTTTAAGCCTTTTCTGTCGCTGCGAGTGTTAAAAAAAATCGACATCGAAACGGAAAAAATAAATAGTTTTTTCGCCACAGCACATTCGCGTTCGGTGTGGAAGCACTCATTACACAAACAGCTGATCAAAAAATAAAACCATCGCGCAAATTACTCGCGCGTCAAAATCGCGTCCAGTGTGAAAGGATTATAGCTGGATTTAAGTGTTGATTATTGCATTATTTTTGGATATTTTCCTATCATTTGAAAAGCGTCAGTGACGCATTAAGTACACAGCGCAAACAAAGACAACGGCGCTGTGGGCGAGATGAAGTACTGGGGTTCGGTGATGTTGAAGGCCGACTGGCCAGTGCAGCCCGAGCTTCGACGTGCGTGAGGTTTATCTCTTAAGATGTGGCTCTACCGATTTTGAGCAGAAACTCAAGACTGTATGCACATTTTAGAACAGATAAACGCGACGACAGCGTACAAAAACACTGACTAACAAGATCGAAAACACGGTTCTGTTTTGGGAGAGAGAGAAGCCGCAGCGTGTGCACGAATAATAAAGTTCTGTGTGAACTTGAATAATTAGCTACACATCAGAAATCACTGATCACAGATTAGAATGAACTGAAAAAAGACTTCTGTTTTCATTTGTACATCCAAACACTAAGAAACTGCCAGCATTCACTAGTTCACAAGCCATGATCTCTCGAGGGCAAACAAATATGGCGCTCGCATAGGCGTGCCAAATTCTCTGGGCAAGGGAAAGGGAGGTAACCGTTCCTATGACGTCATAACAGGAAAATTCAAGATCAGCTCGTCTGAGCTGTCATTTTCTCAAAGGCAGAGAAAGACACCCAGAACTCGGTTTACACCGATCAAAATTTGTAGCCACTTGGGGACAATATTCAGGCTAGGGGAACTCATATTAATGTTGAAAAACCTCATAAAATAAAAATTTCATGCCATGGGACCTTTAAGAAAAAATTCTTAAAGTTTTTTAACATTACCACTGTAAAATTGCAATGCTAATATTTATGGCCCTCTTATTGTTTCTTAATTTTAAACCATTAAACTATCAAACTTGACAGAAAACCACAGGATTCCCGAAAGCACTTGTTGATAAGCACTTCTTGTTGCATGCATGGTTGTCTCATTTTCCCAGATGCGTGTTAAAGCGATCCAAACTCAGAGAACATGCAGAGATGGAGTTTGTGTGGAGCAGCATTTACTGTGAAGTAGGGATGCAACGAATCCAGGATTCGGGTTCGAATTCGGCCGAATATTGGGCTTTTTGACGGGGTTCAGTTTCTGCCGAACCTTAGAATTTTTTTCCATCGAACCGAACCCTAGGTTTGCACTACGTGCGCCCCACTGGTCGAACTTAATGACGCCGCCGTTGATTACGGGAAGGTGTTTACTAGTTGGACTGTTTGAATCTTTGAAGAACCGGAATGTTTCATGTGGAAAAACACAGTGCAGCACATGCAACGCATATACAGTGGGGAGAACAAGTATTTGATACACTGCCAATTTTGCAGATTTGCCCACTTACAAAGCATGTAGAAGTCTGTAATTTTTATCATGGGTACTCTTCAAACTGTGAGTGACAGAATCTAAAAATCCAGAAAATCACATTGTATGATTTTTAAGTAATTAATTTGCATTTTATTGCATGACATAAGTATTTGATACATCAGAAAAGCAGAACTTAATATTTGGTACAGAAACCTTTGTTTGCAATTACAGAGATCATACGTTTCCTGTAGTTTTTGTCCAGGTTTGCACACACTGCAGCAGGGATTTTGGCCCACTCCTCCATACAGACCTTCTCCAGATCCTTCAGGTTTCGGGGCTGTTGCTGGGCAATACGGACTTTCAGCTCCCTCCAAAGATTTTCTATTGGGTTCAAGTCTGGAGACTGGCTAGGCCACTCCAGGACCTTGAGATGCTTCTTACAGAGCCACTCCTTAGTTGTCCTGGCTGTGTGTTTCGGGTCGTTGTCATGCTGGAAGACCCAGCCATGACCCATCTTCAATGCTCTGACTGAGGGAAGGAGGTTGTTGGCCAAGATCTCACGATACATGGCCTCATCCATCCTCCCCTCAATATGGTGCAGTCGTCCTGTTCCCTTTGCAGAAAAGCAACCCCAAAGAATGATGTTTGCCTCCATGCTTCACGTTTGGGATGGTGTTCTTGGGGTTGTACTCATCCTTCTTCTTCCTCCAAACACAGCGAGTGGAGTTTAGACCAAAAAGCTCTATTTTTGTCTCATTAGACCACATGACCTTCTCCCATTCCTCCTCTGGATCATCCAGATGGTCATTGGCAAAATTCAGATGGGCCTGGACATGCGCTGGCTTGAGCAGGGGGACCTTGCGTGCGCTGCAGGATTTTAATCCATGACGGCGTAGTGTTACAGGTTTTCTTTGAGACTGTGGTCCCAGCTCTCTTCAGGTCATTGACCAGGTCCTGCCGTGTAGTTCTGAGCTGATCCCTCACCTTCCTCATGATCATTGATGCCCCGCGAGGTAAGATCTTGCATGGTGCCCCAGACCAAGGGAGATTGACCGTCATCTTGAACTTCTTCCATTTTCTGGTTGTTGAAAAACCAACAGTTGTTGCCTTCTCACCAAGCTGCTTTCCTATTGTCCTGTAGCCCATCCCAGCCTTGTGCAGGTCTACAGTTTTATCCATGATGTCCTTACACAGCTCTCTGGTCTTGGCCATTGTGGAGAGGTTGGAGTATGTTTGATTGAGTGTGTGGACAGGTGTCTTTTATACAGGTAACGAGTTCAAACAGGTGCAGTTAATACAGGTAATGAGTGGAGAACAGGAGGGCTTCTTAAAGAAAAACTAACAGGTCTGTGAGAGCCGTAATTCTTACTGGTTGGTAGGTGATCAAATACTTATGTCATGCAATAAAATGCAAATTAATTATTTAAAAATCATACAATGTGATTTTCTGGATTTTAGTTTCCGTCTCTCACAGTTGAAGTGTACCTATGATAAAAAATTACAGACCTTTACATGCTTTGTAAGTAGGAAAACCTGCAAAATCAGCAGTGTATCAAATACTTGTTCTCCCCACTGTATTTTATTTAATGAAATCACAGCCTTTGCGATTTGATAATCGCACTAATCCATGTCATTTAATCATTCAGCCCTGGGATGTGTGGCCATCATGTATGTGTTATTGGACTTGATGACTGAGCTGTATGTCATCAGTATAACAACCAGGAAATATGGAGCTATTTTACAGAAACACATTCCCACATGATGTTCCTATATTCCAGGATGGTAATGATCCCATATACACTGCTAAACAAATCAAACACATTTCACGACCTTGCCAGTCATCAGATCTACACACCGTTAAATCTCTCCGGGACGTTCCAGGCCGCAGAATGCAAATTAGATTTCCAACTTCTTTATACCTTAAACAACTGGAGGCTTTTCCTCTTGAAAAATATAGATAGATATATCCCAATGCATACAGACAGCATTTTAAGAAGGAATTGAAGCTGCTCTGCAAAGTCTGTCCCACTTCGTATTATATTTTATTAGCTCTTATTACTTCTTATTTTTTTCTTCAATGACAAGATCTGTTGACAAACCCCTGAAGGGAATCAGCGGTGCAAAATCCTTTAGAATGCAAGTTTCAAGTAAATGGTTTATTGAAATGTCAAGCATGACATACTTATTGTAATTATTTTATCATTTTATTTTATCATTTATCATTGTTTTTATTATTTCATTTTCAGAGACTACATTAAATATTTGTTCTTCAAAAAATTGTCACGATGCAGGACTATTATCGTCCAATCAAAATTGAAAATTCTTTCATCATTTACTCACCCTCATGCCTCATGTTATACCAAACCTTTATGACTTTCTTTCTTCTGTGGAACTTAAAAGAATATATTTTGAGGAATGTTGTTGATAACCAAACAAGACTGGATTAACAAAAAAAACAACAACAAAAAAAACACTGAGGCATTTCTCAAAATGTATCATTTCTGTGACGAGAGAGTATTGGAAATAGAATCGATGTGCAGTTTATCACTGTTATAAACCAGAAGACAAAAAGACAAGGAGGCAGTCGATTTCTGGCACAGTTTCAATACACAGAAAATCAGTCCAGTAAACCCATCCAGGGCAATACACAGCAATGCAATCCACAAGTGTACAATCAAAATCCAAGAGAGAGTAATCCAGAAATCACGCAAACGGTTTATAACACGATATGAGAAAAATGCTCAGAAAACTCGCCAGGGCTAAACAAGACTTTACACTGAGCCTAGTGTGCTCAGTGCTTTAATAAGCCCTACTAAAGAGTGTGATGGAGGGGAAAGATGAACTTTCCACTAAATCTTATTTTGTGTTGTCAATTTTTTTGTTGTTGAGTGAACTGGTGAACCGGTTACAGCACATAAAGCATACTCTTTTCCTCAAATAGACCTTAATACAAGTAGAAAAGTCATATAGAGTGTTTGAGTTTTACTCACTCCTATGGTGACTTTACAGAGCAATCTTCCTGTTTGTCTGCCTGCACTATTTGACACTGTAAAATCAAAGTATGTTTTTTTGGAAGCTGAAATTCTCTAGAGATGCAGCTGTGATGGTGAACTTCAGCATAACTCTCGTCTCACATTTCAGTTTTGTTTCTCCCTCCGTTATCTCTCTCCAACAGGTATTAGGTGGATCAGGGCATCTGTACACATGCTTCACATCCTGTCACTACTGCCCGTGCCCTGC
The DNA here is from genome assembly GCA_033150135.1 of Gobio occitaniae. Classification (NCBI taxonomy): domain Eukaryota; kingdom Metazoa; phylum Chordata; class Actinopteri; order Cypriniformes; family Gobionidae; genus Gobio; species Gobio occitaniae. The sequence goes on from JARQWZ010008152.1 coordinate 12,709, forward strand.
CTTTGCTTTCTCTGTGCTCAGGAGAAATGAGAGTTTGATGGTGAGTCATTTCCTCTTTCTGCTCTCACACACACCCGCACAGCTGCGTTCACACACCCCAAGACCCTCATCCTATTTCATAATTTTTTTAATATATAATCTTATCTGCTTGTAGGGCTGATATCAAACCATAAGCAATAAGACCGATTGAAATGGATGTTAAAAAATAGTTGACTAATATTATTAACAGTTAGTTGTCTACTTTTTGTGTTTTAAAACCCTTTTTGCACTTACATTATTTGACATGCATTTGAAAAGATGTGAAAAACATTTTTTAATATTATAATTATACACTTGTTAATCAAAGTTGAAAAATTGGTTATCAAATACATTTTTAGTAGCAACTTCCTTTACTCTCTTCTTCAGCTCCCTGTTGCTGTGGTTATTTCCAGGGGTTTTATTTGTTTTCTGGTCTCCATTGACTGTCTTGCCCATTGGTGTGGCCCCGTTTCAAAAGGATACCTAGTATCTGTTGCCACACAGTTGCATGTGCATCAGCCTGCTTTTGAGCCCAGGGGAGGGAATGAGACTAAAATTAGTTCTCCAGTCTGAGAAAGAAAAACCCCAAAATGCACTGCTTCACTCTGATAGCATGACCTCACTTAATTATTGAGTTGCAATGAAATTTAAATGCATTTTATACCCATGTGATCTGACAGGAAAGGTTTCCTTGTTTATTTATAGTCCTCTGTGTAATGCGCTAGAAAACATCTCAATGTGATGATTAACCTGCCTGCTTTGCAAAACCCCAGAAGAAAATGATGTGGGATTCTCATAAGACATGAGTTTGGTGGTTGGTGGTGCTCTGGGGGGTCTGGGGTGCAGGAGGAGATTCCAGGTGTAGACCAACAATGGAGGGTGAATGTCAATAATAATGAAAATAGAGTGTTTTCTCCATTGTATAATGTTGCCACGTCTAGGGGTGCTCCGATTGATCGGCAACCGATCTCTATCGGTCGATAATCGCTTTGAAATGATTGATCGTCGGTCTCTAAAAAGGCCGATCTCATGAACCGATCTCATGCTGACGAAACATAAAACCTTGCGCCTGCCGTGAGAGCTAAGGCATGACATGCAGCAACACCGTCTCATTCTCTTTCCGGCGCGGGTAAAATAATTATAATGCTGAAGGTGAGGTACAATTCATATTTCTGTATTAAATAACCTTTATGACACTCACTGCTCTTGAATGACTAACTTTTGCAACCTTAAGTGTAAGGATTAATCTAATTTAATTTATTCAGGGAAGACCAATGTTAATTTACATTTGATTCCTTATTAAATGTCTTCAATAATTCAACATCAATAATTCTACATGATAATAAGAAGGCTTCAAATAGATCGGTATCGGTGATCGTATCGGCAGATACTGCTTCCTGTGATCGGCGATCGGTGATCGGCTCCAAAAATCCTGATCGGAGCATCCTTAATTAATACATCCTGTTAAGTGCATGTTTTATACCCCTTTCAGCTGTTTCATTGTCAATCTTCTTGTTTTGGGCAGCACTAATATTCTCCTTCATTGTTGTCCTTTGACTGTGAATCCTGCTGATGCATTTTTTTTGACTGCAGTGCCAGTGACTGTAATTGAAAACAGATGGGTGCTTTGCACATTTACTATCATTCATTACACACTAAAATATTTGTTTAAAACATATCTGATCTTGAGCCTATACTGTTTCTCTCTCTTATAACCAAACTGGTGTAAGAATAGTTCAGTTGTATAACTTTCATGGTTATTTCTGTCAAACCAAAGCTCTATTCTTACCATTATTTAGTGCCATTTTTATTCAAATGTGTTTTTTCATATCTGTGTTCTCTAGTGTAAGCACCTTCTAGCGGCCTGCTTGAGTCAGGCCATGGGTTTGTGCCAGCAGGAGCAGGTCTCAGATCAGCAGATGACCCACATTCTTTCAGGGCAAACTGAGGCCAGCACATAAATAGCTGATCCTGAAGTAGAAAGGGACTCTGATAAGAACTTCCATGCAGCAAGGTATTAAAGTATTTATAGTCATTATGGATTAGACTGGTCTTGTCATCTGCCTATGAGAGTAAAAGTTTGGAAATTGTTGTGCACTTGCATTAAAACACAGTGTTTTTTATGTAGAGATGATCTGTTGTAGAGTGTAAATAAATGAGCAAAGCTAAACCCTAAATACCAAATGTTTGTATATGTGTTTGCAAAATATTTTATCTGTTGCCAGAGAATGTACATCTGTTCATTGAGCATGATTGCATTTATTTTTGTAGTTTCTGTTTGTTTGAAGATTCGGCACTCTAGACTAAGTCTCAGCAACAAACAATGAGACTGTTAGGCTCTGCTTTCTCAAATAATGTCGTTTTGGTCTTTTTCTCAGCCAGGTTGCATTCATAAAATAAATCTGTGAACCATTTATTAAACCTTTGTGTAGTTATATTTTGTTATGCAGTCAAAAAAGAAAATAAACTTTATATTTTTATGACAACTGTATTAAAATAACCTGTTGTTGTTATTATTACTGTTTCCAAATGTATACACTCTTTCTTAACTATTTCTATTGGCAGGAGAGCATGGGCAAAACATACATTTAGAGACTAAAGGATTTGCTTGTCTGTAGTTTTTTTCTCATCATGGGGATTTTGTTTTCTTTTTTTTTACAAAAAGGCGTAGGCAGAGTGTGTGTAATGCCTGTTTCACACTGGATGTGCAAGCAGAGCGGAGGCAGCACAGAAGCTGTGTGTGTGCAGAGCGGGAACAGCACGTACCCATTGTGCTTTCACACGCAGCGCAGCCGAACTGCAACTTTGTACTGGAAATACAGACGAGTATCGTCCATTCTGTCACGTTTTTCAGGTGTTCTCCTCCGACCACTGTCACGTGCTTTGATTTATGATGGGCAGGATACTCTGCTGCGATGCGACCATAGACTAAAAAAAGATGGACAGCACGTCTCTAGTTTTAATCAAATAGGGGCAGCATAATGGTTAGAGAGTCAGACTGGTAACCCAAAGGTTGCGGGCTCGATTCTCAATACCGACAGGAAATGACTGAGGTGCCCTTGAGCAAGGCATCTAACCCCCAATCGCTCCACAGCAAAAATGGCTGCGCACGGCTCTGGGTGTGTGTGAGTTCACTACTCACTACTCCCAATGTATGTGCACTAATGGGTTAAAAGCAGAGGACAAATTCCGAGGATGGGTGACCATTCTTTGCCTTCACACAAAAAAAAAACAGTTCTTTGAAGTTCATGATGAAAGTTCAAGAAAATCATGACGATGTTTTTGTGTATTTTATTTGTTTCACTTAGTTATTTTTCATGTTAATGAAAATGCACTGTGGCTTTAATTCAGTGTAAGCGGCGCAGACGATCGTGGCATGCTGTGTCAAGTCAAGTCAAGTCAACTTTATTTATATAGTGCTTTTAACAATGCAGATTGTTTCAAAGCAGCTTTACAGTGTTAAACAGGAAAATAATGCAGCATAATTTGGTTACACTTTATTTCGATAGTCCACTTTAAACATTCTACTAACTATAAGTAACTTTGCAACTACATGTCAACTAACTGTCATTAAAGTGACTGTCAGTAGACTGGTAGGTTATGGTTAGGTGTTAGGGTTAGTAGAATAAGTTGAATTGTAGTTGCCAAGTTACTTATAGTCAGTAGAATGACTGACTTTGTTGGGGGACCAACAAAATAAAGTTTTAGTAAATATTAATCAGACAGACTACAAATACTCTAATGACAGTTAGTTGACATGTAGTTGCAAAGTTACTTATAGTTAGGAGAATGTCTAAAGTGGACTATCAAAATAAAGTGTTACCCATAATTTTATTCAGCCGTCTAGCCATTCTGGAGAAAAAATTATCATACAGTGACAGTGTGGGCTTTAGATCAGTAATTAGAGCAGTAATTTAGTTTATATGGTTAATTTAGTTTAATAATAGATTTATTTCGATATTAAGTTGAAAAATATAATGTCCCCAACTGAGCACGCCAAGCCAGAGGCAACAGTGGCAAGGAAACCAAAACCCCATCAGGTGACCTAATGGAGAAAAATAAACCTTGGGAGAAACCAGGCTCAGTCGGGGTGCCAGTTCTCCTCTGTGTGAATACTCTAATCTGTTAATATGGGCTCCAAAAAATGTGTGCTGCCCATTACTGCTGGTCTAGGTTTAGTTTTCTCTGTAATAATAGCATATTAGCAAAAAATGTATGTTTGCACTCTCGAGAGCGTCAAAAGCTTCTAAAGCTCCTATTTAAGCTTCTATTCTGTTGTGCAGCATTGAGCAATGTAGCCACTCAAAAACATTTCTTGAATGCAATGGCTAATTAATTAATTAATGGCTAATTAAGTGGCTAATCCACTCACCGTGCACCACTCACCGCGCAAAACTCTGGAGTTTTTGTCCAGTGCTGAGTTCTGCACACTCCCAAATCATTTACATTTTGTTATAAGCTAACTTATAATAAACCAGGTGTAGACATTATGTCAGCTAAATAAGAGATTAATTTTGCAGTCAGGTTCATTGACTTTTTAAGATTGCAACGAATTGAGATGTGACAGCTTTTTAGTGATTTATAAAGGGGGTGCTCTTCTTTCGAGGCAGTATATCCATTCAGAATTAGAATTTGCTGCATCAGGTAAATGTATTATTCGAATTGTTTGGCATACCAAATCACTCATGCAGTGTGCTTACTTCTCAGTTCAAATAATAGTGGTTTGCGAACGTAGCCACTTTAATAACAAATAATTTATTGGGAGCATTTTTGCTGGGACGTGTAAGTTGTTTTTAGGCAACATATAATTTGAAACTATCTCATGACATTCTATTTAAATGGGTTTTAAAGAAGGAAGCACATCTAACCATAGGAGTTTGTTCACGCTCCGCCTATGCACAAAGGGATATTTATTAGTGGAAAGTTAAAGGAAAAGTTTGCATTGCTCACTGAAATACAAAAAAAAAAAAACGGAACAAGAAAGAGGAAACGAAAGATGCAAATATATCAGGGGAAATGTATATCCATGCAATTGACATCTTGCCACGGCACTCCACCGATGCTGTTACTGTATTATGTGTCAATTTCAGTTTCCATGATTTACATTGTCCATAACAGTTTCCATGATTTACAGTTTCCATGATTTACATTGTCCATAACAGGGATCCTCAAATCTGGCCCATGAGATCCACTTTCCTGCAGAGTTTAGCTTTAACCCTAATCAAACACACCTGCACATGCTAATCAATGTCTTCAGGTTCATTAGAAAATCACAGGTAGGTGAGTTTGATCAGGGTTGGAGCTAAACTCTGCAGCGCATTTGCCCTCCAGGGCAAGATTTGACGAACCCTGGTCTAGAAGATATTAATTCTTCATATTATTCCATATTATTCCATCATATTTAACTGAGGGTTACATATCAACTGCTAATGGAAATATATTGCATTGTGTACAATCTACAACCTGACCAGTACTTGACAGTGAGACTGATTGTTACATTTTCTGCCGGTATACGGATTTTATATTTATATTGATTCTGCTCAGTGGCTTATGGTAGCAGAACTACTTTCTTTCAAGATGTAGATAAATTGAGTATCGTTTTTTTGTTTGTTTTCTATGCTCAGTTTTTTGTTCACCTTTATGTTTAAGAATTTGAGAATGTGGTATTAAAAAAATGAGTGGGTTTCTTTACAGCTATGTGCTTACGTCAGATAGGTACAATGCACTTATTGTGTTCATGTTGTTCTATTGTGGTGGAATACAGGTACGATTAGGAACAGGTTTGGTGGTATGGTTAGATTTAAGGGTGGGTTAAATGGTAAGGGAAGAGTCAAAAGTGTAATTATAGATGTAATTACAGAAATTAATAACGTAATTGCGTGTAAGTATTTTTTAAAATACAAGTACAATGTAAAAACATGTATGTACACAAGTGCATTGATCTCAAATGATTAATTCAAATTGTAGTACATGCTATAGTATCACACTTAGAAGTGATTGAACCTTTGGAGTTCAAAAAGGAACTTTAAAGTGCAAATATGAACTTCTAACTACAATAAAGGTTCAAAGTTGAACCTATAGGTTCTATAATGATCCACTGATTATTTGGCACATGTTGTCAGTTCATCTTAGAACCTTTGTTGTGGCAGAAGGGTTCATATAAGAACCTGGGCTGTTGTCAAGGTTCCTTTATGAACCTTAGATGGACTGTAAAGGTTTAACTATTTTGGTTTGCTTTCAGCCCCTGAACATACTGAACATGCACAAGAATAAACTTTTTAATAGTTTCAGATTAAAAAAATAGCCTTGAAGCACTTGAATCATTTAAGCCACTCCATAATTGTTTACCTGTTAGTTTACAAAAAGACAAAACTACAGCCCTGAAACAAAAACACTGCTTTCAGGTTGCTAAATGCAACATTTTTGTAGAGAAGTCAATACATTATAAATCAGTAAACCTTCAAAGAAGATTTTAACTGTAACTTCTAAAGTGTAACTAGGGATGCAACAATACAGTTAGTTCACGGTTCAATAGAGTGCAGAAGTTATGACGTCACTTTGTAGTCCAAAACGCGGAAGTGAGTTAGCATTTTAGCACTTCCGTTTCCCTCGCCCTGAAGTCTCTTTGAATGGGTTTTTGCTAAATCGCCTGAAATAAGGTCTGTGGTTAACAAAGCCTCTAAATATTTTCACGTTTTGATCTATGACATAAAACACATTATTTAAAACCTTCTTGTGATTTTTTTAAACTTTATTGTGTCTTAAAAACGGTGGTTGCTAAAAGGGACTACATCCTTTGGCGGGGACTTTAGACGTCATCGTGACAAACAGGAAATCTCTCACTAGCCCGCGTTTCAGCTTATGAAGAACTTATGTGGCGTGAATAAATCGCGCTATTCGCGTGAATTTGGATGCTTGAACATTTTGAGTTTACTCGCTTCATTCGCGTGGGACATTCACTGCACAACAGACGTGAATTCACGTCATGGGAGGGGCTTCTGGGAGGGAGCCAGCCGGCTCGTCATGGGCTGACATGGGAAATGGCTGACATGGGCTGTGTTTACACGTCTTTTTTTGTTAAAATCTACTGTTATTGTGTGACAAAACGTAGTTTTAAGACTTTTTCAGGCGATAATGTAGTTGTTTAAAGCTCAAATCTGTGGTTTATTTATAAGAAGAGTGTATAAGAATGTTCCTATTTGAACATTTTATCTGCCGTTTTCGGAGTTGTGAGCCCCAATGGATCAGCGGCGCTCCACGCTTGTTAACCCGGCGAGAGTTGACTTTCCTCGGCTAGTCCTTCTGCCCTCTGCCGCTGGCTCCAATGTCTCTGTGGTGTCTCGAGCTATAATTCGTCTTGTGTATATGTAACGGGTGATCTTTGTTGGTCTCATGGATCTATAATTTGTTCCCTGGCAAATCGTTTAGGCTGAGGGCAAAGTGAAGTTTCATTACTTTTTTATTTTTAGGCTATAACTTTACGTTACCGTTGTAGCCGACTAGCACTGACTTTGAATGTTTGACTGAATTGTTTGCTTTATTTAATTTATAGCTTATTATACCTTTTACTTATACTTTTGTATTATTGATCATACATAAACTTGCTTTTAAAAAAAAGAGACTGGGTTGTGTTTCATGTCATTTAATGTTATCACAGTGATAATCATATTGTCTGAAAAAAACATTAACAAAAGATAAAAAAATCTCAGAGAGGCACGCATAAAATTAGTTTCTAACATTTTTGGAAAAAAAGAATGGGCAATATTTCTCAATAAAGTGTTCATACACAGCGCATGGCCGAAATTCACTAGGCGGATATTAGTGCTGTCAATCTATACAAAAAAATTAAGTAAATAATCACACATTTTTTTCTGTTATCAATCGTGATTAAAAACATTGCATTTTTTATATTGTTATAATTTCACAGTTACTTCTCCAAATTAATGTAGAAACAACTATATATATTTAAAATATTTTTTTCAGTCAGAAAAAGTCAACCCCTTCTCTGACACCAAAACCTGTCAGAATCTATTTTTTTCAGTCATTTCTTCACAAATGTATAAAATTCATGCATGTAATTTAAAATAAGGCCAACAATTACTTCAGAAAATATTTTTTTCAGTCAGAACCTCTTCTCTGACACCAAATCCTGTCAGAATATATATATTTTTTACAGTCATTTCTTCACAAATGTATAAAATTCATGCATGTAATTTGAAATAAGGCCAACAATTACTTCAGAAAATATTTTTTTCAGTCAGAACCTCTTCTCTGACACCAAATCCTGTCAGAATCTATATTTTTTTACAGTCATTTCTTCACAAATGTATAAAATTCATGCATGCAATTTGAAAAAAGGCCAACAATTACTTCAGACAATATTTTTTTCAGTCAGAACCTCTTCTCTGACACCAAATCCTGTCAGAATCTATATTTTTTTAGTCATTTCAACCTCTGTTGTCACTGTCATCTAGGCCTAATCACTTTCATTTGATTAGATTTATTTTTTTTGTTGTGAAGTCAGTTTGTGGAAGAATAAAAAGTTTCTCACCTCAGAAAATACTTTGTTACTGAGATGTTGCGGAGTGGTGAAGTAAGAAGGGATACAGTGGTATTGAACTTGGCAGCAATCCAATCAGCCAATCAGAGGATATTGCCAAGGCACATGATGACAAGTGATAACCTTTGGCCAATTATTTCATTTCCCCTTCCCTCCCCTCCCTCGCTCCCTCACTCTCTCTCTCGCTCTCTCTCAAAGTTTCTGTTATGACATCTATTATGGCCTTGAAGCACTTGAAGCACCATCTAGTAATGGTTTCTATTAATATTTTCAGTCAAAATCACTGTTCATTATTCCAGATAATATACATCAAGCGATCTGCTTTGAGGTTCTGTGAGGAATGGTGCCCCATTGGTGAAACATTTCCATTGGCTGCAGTCTGCCGGCATTAGCCAATCACAAAAGTCGATATTGAGGAACAACAGGGGCGTAAAACTGCCTGGTTTTACGTACCATAGATATCCATAATAAAGGCTAGATGTCTCGTGCGCACTGCTGGCCAATGGAGGTCAACGTCCGCACCAAGCGGCCATCTTGTCACAGGCAGCTCGCTCACTCGTAAAATTGTTTTCATGGGTGCTTGCACTTTTAAAATTACCATAACTTGCTCAATTTTCTACCGATTTTCAAACTGTTTGGTTTGTTATAAACGTCAGAGATGTAGTTATGACACTGCATACTAATTAAAAAAATATTCATAATTTGTTTAAGCATCCATAATTATAGCCACGTTAATAACGTTTGTAAGAAACCAAATCATTTGTAAATCCGTCAAGATTTCAGTGAGATAAGAGTATTTGTGTTCATGCAGATCATCAGGTACCACAGAGCCCTGCCTGTGACAAGATGGCTGCCGGTGATGACGTTAGAGACTCCGCCATAAGACATCTAGCCTTTATTATGGATATCTATGCGTAAAACTGTCTGGGCCGTATATCTGCCTGCTCCAGGTCTGCAGCCTCCCCCTTCTCCTGCAGCCTGCAGATCGAGGCGGGGCTGCACATGGGGGCGGGGTTGCACGTGTCACCCCGCCCATAGCGTTTCTTATTAGTTATTGGCGAAGTATGACGTCAATCGGGGCGGGGTTGCACCTGGGGCGGGAATGCACGACTCGTCCCGCCTGCAACTTTTCTCATTGGTTAGTGGCGTCAAGTCTGAAGTCGACACCACGGCAAACGTGGTTGAAAACAATGCTTATAGTTTCTTATATACTTATGAAGTATATAAGTAGAGAACATGTAGAGAACAAAACTGTAAATCCGTAAATTACTTATTATACCTGGTGATAGTAGGCTATCAAACACAATACATTGTAAATGTGTTAATTTTTGGAAAACGTTTTATGTACTTTCCAAGCAAGAATCCAATTACATTGCAATCGCAATGTAAAACGAATATAGTTTCATAACAGCTTAGTTTTAAGTTTTTTTTTTCCTTTTGTTTATTTACAACTTATTTGTAAGATATTTCATTTTTTTTATTTCACTATATGCTTTATGGTTACAGGTATGACATATTTAAATAAATGTTTAATATTCTCAGCAAGAGTGTCAAGTCTTAAACTGTTATTAAAATTAGTAGATTATGGATTAATTTGATAATTAAAATGGTTATGGATAAAAATACCAGCATGGTTTGTATATGAATAACATGCCAAGACAAATAGTTCATTGTTATTTAGGTTAATTAGTTCTGATTAAGAAAGGTGAAATTTGTACATCTATACATACACATTTCTTTTTGTACATATACATTCTCTCTCTCTCTCTCTCTCTCTCTCTCTCTCTCTCTCTCTCTCTCTCTCTCTCTCTCTCTCTCTCTCTCTCTCTCTCTCTCTCTCTCTCTCTGCACATATACATCCTTTACACACTTTCCTCCTTTCAATCACCTTGATTAATCCTTCCTTTACACACTTTCCGTGACATTCTAGCACTGGCACATGAAACAGCAGTCTGGGTCCTCTATGCTGTCGTAGAATCCTCTCAGGCACAAAAACAATATTGTTCCGATTTTCTGAAACTGTTTCATATGCAGATCTAAGATTATGTTAGCCATGGTACTGCTTTAGAAAATGCAAGAAGCAAGATTACTTAAAGCCAACCTTATACCCATTAGGCCTTATGCATACTTCATTGCACACATTTAAACTTTAACAAACTTACTGTCAAGCCATGCTTAGTGTGCCTTCTGTCTGAAAAGGGCCTTGTTTACAACTGCAAGTAAGAGACAGATTCATGTAGGCAGTATCTACATCCTGTAGCACTACTTCTAGGAGTATCATCACCAAAATAAAGTATTTCTAAAAGTATTAATCCTTGCTTGAATGGAATACGACAGTAAAAAAAAAGACATCTTACATTCAAGGGTTAGGGTTAGGCCCGACTGTCACAAAGCTCAGTGAATACTGAAATGGTAAACATTACAAATACATTTGCTCAGACATGTACATGTGATAAACATATGGTAAGCAAAACATCAGCTTTATAAACTTACCATCAGGACAAAAACACTACAGCTGTTGCTGAGATGTCGTGGAAGAAGGCCCTGTTGATGTTGACATGCACAGTCAAACTACCTTGAAAAAAGTTAAACAATTTCCAATGATTTTACAGTTACTTATTCAAATGAATATTGGTACCGTAATATAATTGACACAGTATTCATGCCAAGGCCCAGGAGATATGATTTGTGCAATGTTTCTGTGATTATTAATATTATTATTATTATTATGCCTATTATTATTATTAATAATAATAATTGTTATTATTATTTGTATTATGCATAACAAAAACAATATTGTTCTGATTATTTGAAACAAAAAACTATTGTTTCATTTTCAACAATAATAATAATATGTATATGTATATACCCATTATTATTATTATGAAAAGTTTTGAAAATTGTAACAATACATTTTTTGTTTGTAGCCTAACACCTTAATTACCTTTTCATATGTTTTTTAGCCACTTTAATTCTGCCAAAACTGACATAATTCATTTGCAATTTAATTTCACTTAAGTTTCTAAATGTGATTCAAATTAAATTCATGTTATTTTCTTTTTGCTAATTAAATTGTGAAAGCTTTTCTGTCTGTGCAACGTAAATCACTGAATCTTCAATGGTCTGTCTCGCGCAAAAACCGTTACTTTGATGCGTGTGACGTCAGCAGATGGATGAGAAGATCAACGGGAATATATAGGTAAGACAAAATAAAGTGTCAAAATATATGAGGGTTTATAATTTGGGAACAAGAATATGACTGCACAAAAGATACAAAACATCAAAAGAACACTGACTGCACAAAAGATACAAAACATCTTTTATTAACAAAATAATCAACACACAGATGTATTTACGTTAAATAACAAGACTCCATTTTGATGCTAAATGTTTTTTGACGTGAAACAAATTATTTCAACATAAAGAGAACATCACAGTGTATGTAGATTAGTGACACATACACACGTCAAAAACATACACATTTAAAAGCACCGACTCTTTTTGTTTGCTCCTCTAAAGGCAAGAATAAAAATCAGATTCACTTGACTGGTTAAAAAAGTTTCTCTGCTTTCTCCAGACACTAATTCAATAAAGGAATAAAACATCAGTTGCAGTGCAGTACAGATTAGTCTCCATTGGAATGTCCAAGATGTCTGGCACACTCCAGTAGTTTAGCCCATACAAATAGTATAACAAATATCTGTATGTTTACATCATTCAGAAACTACAAAACACAAAAAAGCTGCTAAAGAACATCTTTCTTCTCCTCAATAAATAGAAACGTGGTTTGACTGTTGGCACAGCTGTGGATGTGCACTCGTTTGAGTTTGGGGCGGTTGGAAAAGGCATGTCACTGTCAGGGACAAACACATCATTGCATCTGTCAGTTTGAGTTGGTACCAAAACCAGAGCTGATGAAATCCACACGTTGTCCTATTCATCTGTTTCCAGTGATAAGTAATTTGTTTACACTGAAAGAAAAAAATCACCCTTTAGAGCCAGACACAATCACAGCCAATGATCAAAGATTGTTAATGTACGGCTATGTGGAGCTTTCATTCTGACCTGGACAGGGGGCTACATGACAGAAATAGATTTTTCAAAAAGTGTTTTGAACTGATGCTATCAGAAAAATATAATAACCAAATAGCTACATTTACATGCACCCAAATAATTAGTTTAGAATATATATATACTATAAGAGAAGAGAGTAAAGAGAGGAAATAATTGGTGAGGGATGGAGATTGGGACTTAAAAACCTACATGTCCAAGGCTCAGTCTCAGGTGCATGTGCCACAGCTCTCAGCTTTTCAATAATTGTATAACCATAAAGTATTTGTAATACTTTAACATGTAGCCTAGATGAGCTATATAAAGTACTGATGAATGAAGATCAGACTGCAGACTGTAAAGCTGCTTGGTGATTAATAGAACAGAGTTGCAAGTATTGACGCTACAGAGCATTATAAACTATCCAGTTCCCGTGGTGACACTGTAAATCTCTCTCTAGAGGAGACAGTCCTTGCTCCAGGTCAGCTGCTGTTGTTTCGGTCTTGTTAGTTTGTCACAGTCAGACATTCAATAACAAACTGGGTCCTAAGGGCTGTGACAGAAAAGACATGGAACATCACATCTGGGGACACTGCTGTAACTGAGCTCCAAATGTCTGAGACCACAGTGAAACTGGGATTCAAATCGAATTTTAAGGTTCTAAAATAAAGTTGTTGTTGTTTGTTTGTTTGGTTCTTAACAGCCGACACTTGACTATACCGGATGCGAGCGCAACTACATTGCAAACCACAAGTAAACAATTTCATAATGCTTTGGCGATAAATGACTCTTGTATATGGATAACATTTTCAAAACACTTGACATTGATACTGTTTCCTATGCAATGACATTAGCCAATCATAACAGTTGCCGTTTACTGACAAGCCTTAAAGGAGTTTACTGACAAGCCGTTTACTGACAAGCCCCTTAAAAACTATATTTGGATTTGTGCAAAAAAAAAAAACATTACAAGTGAACCTTAAAATAATAATAAAATAATAATGAATAATGAACAGTAAAATAATAATAAAATAAAAAGATCCATGTCATGACCCCTTAAAAATGCAAAATACAGTATTTTTCAATAGTTGTCTAAAGAAAGACGTAATGGTTAAAAAGTAGTAAGCAGTAGTAAACAGCGTGTGTCCATTTAAAGTGGCATTTGTTTTAAGAATATAGCTATATTTATTAGTTTTTATATTATAAACAATATGACATACAAATTCAGATAAAGAGAATTATGGCACTTTTTGTTTTGTAATGACATTTCGAAGTGTGCCTGTCCAAATAATACTATTGGGGTCATTGTACATTATGTATATCAAGATATCTGAGGGAGCCATTTTTGTTTCACATATGAAATTGAAGTTAATTGAGCTTTAGATTGACCAGAACTGCTATAGTGTAAAACATTACCTTGGAAAACATGCCTTGAAAAGACTAAAAGTGAGATAATTTTTCAACATTGGCTGTTCATAAATTTGCCATTACCTCATGTGTGCTCCTGAGCAGTCTAGACCATCCATCTCAATCATTTAAAAAAAAAGGGGAAAAAAGTCCTACAATACATTCAATCGGTCAGAAACGGTTTATTTTTGTGCCCTATTCCACGGTGGTGTATTCAGCTGATGTGCCTTATCATTTCAGATTGTTCCTCTGAGCTGTTCTACAGATGAGTGATCATTGAAGATGTAACTAAAGCTGCCCAATATTACTGTTTTATTGTTCTACAGGATCTTCATGGAGGATTCTCATGCATGGTTCAGTTCATCGTTCAGCATTTCCAGAGACACACTGACCGCTCTTAGCTTTCATTCCTGTGCTAAGGCTTGACCTTATCCCACTGCTCAAGTTGGTTAGTTCTTGGAAAAGCAATCTATAAATATTTCAACAGATTTGTAGTGATAGAGGTTTTTTTCACAGTTTAGTCCTAAAAACATTTGAACATGTCCACAATATCAAAGGTCTTCAAGCTTGACATAGCCTTAATACATGATTATGTTGTTTGCAGTTCATTGGCCCTGTAAACATTTCTCTCAAATATTTTGACAAAAAACGTCTATAGCAGAGGGTCAATGGTCATTGTAATCTGGTCTCTGTGACTGCTGCTTCCATTGGAGCTGCGATACAACTCGTCCTGTCGACAAAGGAAATGGCGGTTCAGTATCTTCCTAAAAGTGAATCTGAACTCCGCAATACGGTAGGCATAGATAATGGGATTGACGGCGGAGTTGGCATGCGAGAGGATGATGGCAATGTTCATGATGAAACTGGGTTTCTTCAGCTCACTGTAGAAGAGAGTGAGGCAGTTCAAGATGTGCACAGGCAGCCAACAGAGAGCGAACAGGCCCACGATGATGGAGAGCGATTTAGCAGCACGAATCTCCCGTTGCAGCAGGCCATGGTGGTGATTCTCGCCATTACTCACACTGCATTTTAGCTCGATCTGACGTAGCTGTTTACGTGCTACTGTGAAGATCTTGATGTAAATGCCCAGCATGATGAGCAGAGGTGGCAGCACACAACCGAAGAAGTTGAAATACACCATGTAGCTCATATCCACCACATTCTCGAAGAAGCAGTTGAGGAAGCAGCTTTGCAAGAAGCCTGTTTCCATGTCAGCAGCATCACTGCTGTTGCCAGTCTGTATAGAGCTGTTTTTGTTTCTGGAACAGTCTTACGGTTCCAGCCCACAAATGGGATGAGTCCAATGATGAAGGATAAGATCCATAAAATGGCAATGATCTCTCTTGCCCTTTTCCCTGTGACAAGCTCCTTATACCTGTACAGAGAACAAAGATGAATAAAAGACACATTTTGGATAAACATTTGGGTAATGGTTGAGTTCATTATATTGTACAATGGGGTCCAAAAGTCTGAGAATACTAGTAAAAATGCTTCTATTTTGCATTTATTTCCATTAATAAAATAAATGCAAAAGAGGGTTTATCCCTTTTGCAAGAACATCTGGCCATCTGTACAAAGAGCCACATGATCAGTGTTACAAATGTACTTATTTGATTAGTGACCTAGAAATATTGCAGAATATTAATTATTTCTTCTTTATTTTAGCCCACATTTCTTTGATTTTATTAAAATCGTAAAACTTTAAGGGTTACTCTGCTAGAACACCTGTGTGAACTTTAGAAGAACTGACTTGACTTCATTGACTATTGACTAAAAATCACTGTAACACCAAAAAAAAGTTATTGCAAAAAAAGGACTCAGAAAAGGAAGTTAGTTCTGACAAAAAGTTTGTGTATCATTTGTTTGCAGCCAGCAGCATTATATTTAATCAATAGCTTAATGACATTCATAAATGTTTTAAGTGTGACATGAATATCCAACTACTTCTCAAGTCATTTTATTATAAATAATACATTTGAGAGGGCAAGAGAGAGGAGAATCACATAAACACTCAAGTGACTGATGGCGTAAGCTTTCACTTGGAGGCGCTTTATCAGGCATTCTCAGAGAGCTCTGATTCTGCTTCTAATGATGGACTGAAGTGAGTAATACACAAGGTGCATTATTCATCGCACAACCTTTCTCTGAGAGACCTGGACTGCCACAGTCATCAGTAGTGCTGCCCCAGTGACAGATCTTACAGGGGGTTGGGAAAACACTGAGAAAACACCGCATTTGTCTGCAGATAACTAGTACCTTACACAAGCATTACTGTTCCATTCACTTAGGGCAGTGTTGTTATTCTTTACTAAGACTATTCAAATCGTTTTTTATTGCCAAAATAAAATATAAATATTAGATTTAGATAAAAGATTTAGTGGAAAAATAGAAATGTTAACTTGACAGTTGAAACTTGAAAATGCAGTACTAGAATTGAGAAAAAAATATATAGCTGTTCAGAAATATTATCAAAACATGATAAAAGTACATACAATTATTAATACTTAAACTAAATTGAAATGAAAAAAATATATATCATAATATTCATTAAAAAATATTATAGTATAATACTACAATATAAACACTGGCTTATTGGCTTATAGGTCTTTTTTCACAATTAATGGTCAGTTGATCGAAATTGTTGTGTTATATAAATTCTTAGGCATCCACTTGGATGAAAAATTTAATTGGAAAGAGAATACTAATGTCCTAATGAAGAAAGCCCAGTCGAGACTTTTCTTTTTCACAAAGCTTTTAA
>JARQWZ010008153.1:0-29487 GCA_033150135.1 Gobio occitaniae
CCACCAACTGGCAGCAGGAAGTGTGTCACTTTTTAAAAAAAACCCTTTAAATCACTGTCTTATTTTGACCTGATTGACTTCAAACTTCATCAGTATAATGTGAAAACATGGCAGATATAGATATATGAATGGATTTCTGAAATTTCCAATACTGTTGCCATGGCAACGTGTCAAAGTTTAATAATGTCTTTGGCTGTTTTTGAGACTCTTAGCATGCTTGAAATTGCATGAAACTTAACACACACATCAGAGATGTTAGTCAGTACACATGGGCAAAGCCTCAGAAACGGGTGGGGATGAGGGGCTCTATAGCGCCACCTTTTGACAAAAGTGGGGGGGTTAGTTTTATCTTCAGTCACCAAACTCGGTACATATATTGTTCTCTTCGAGCCAGACAACTTTCTAATTTACAGTCATTAGCTCCGACCAACAGGAAGTCAGATATTTTGGTTTGAAGGTGAAAATTTATATAATTCAGGGTCTGAGTTTTTACGTTCTCCTCGTAGGCGATTTATTCAATCTCCACCAAACTCGGTCAACATGAAACAAAGATATGGAAGATGCTAAAATGCGAACGAATATTGGATATCTCAAACGGTGTTGCCATGGCGAGGGATTAAATAAGGACAAAATAAGGGGAACAGAAATTGTCTCATATCTTGTAAAATCATATTTTGATTTCAATTAAATTAAGATTGTATGTTTGGTAATTGAACTTAGATTAATTTAAAATGACTGTACTATTTTTCAGATGAATATATATATATTTTATAAATATTTCTTTGAATCTATTGTGCCTGTCTGTGCTGCCCTTCCCTCAATGAACACAAGATGGCAGCATTGTGTTAGTTTTGAAGCAGGATTAAAAAAAACCTTGTTTCTCTCTCTCTCTCTCTCTCTCTCTCTCTCTCTCTCTCTCTCTCTCTCTCTCTCTCTGTGTGCTTCTGTGATTTCTGAGGACCTACATTTGTAGACATTTCATGTGTACCCGTACATATACTGTTCTCTTCGAGCCGGACAACTTTATAATTTACAGTCATTAGCTCCGACCAACAGGAAGTCAGATATTTTGGTTTGAAGGTGAATATTTGTATAATTCAGGGTCTGAGTTTTTACGTTCTCCTCGTAGGCGATTTATTCAATCTCCACCAAACTCGGTCAACATGAAACGGAATGACTATACTATTTTTCAGATGAATATATATATATATATATATATATATATATATATATATATATATATATATATATATATATATATATATATATATGAACTCAATGTACACAAGATGGCAGCATTGTGTTAGTTTTGAAACAGGATAAAAAAATCCCATCTCTCTTTCTCTCTAAGGGGTTTGTCTGTGTGAGTGTGAGTGTGAGTGTGAGTGTGAGTGTGAGTGTGTGTGTGTGTGTGTGTGTGTGTGTGTGTGTGTGTGTGGCCACTAACTGGCAGCAGGAAGTGTGTCACTTTCAAAAATGCTTTAATTCACTGTCTAGCTTTCTAAACAATGTTTTATTCAAAATGTAAAAATGCAGAATGTTTTCTGTGATGGTAGGTTTAGGAGTAGGGGTAGTGTAGGGGGATAGAATGTACAGTTTGTACAGTATAAAAACCATTAAGTCTATGCAATGCCCTCTGCCTTTCCTTCCCCTCCCCCCCTCACTCTCACTTTCTCACTGTGTGTGTTTGAAGGGGGGTGGGGGTTGGCCGCTTAAGCATGTATCTCTGCCTGTGTATGTGTGTGTGTGTGTGTGTGTGTGTGTGTGTGTGTGTGTGTGTGTGTGTGTGTGCTTGTTTATGTGATTTATGAGGACACAAATTTGTATGACATGGGTATTACACTGGTATTACATGGTTTATGACATTTCATGTGTCCAAAAAAAAACAGACTAAACAATGTTTTATTAAAAATGTAAATGCAGAATCTATTTTGAAGATAAAACTTATTCCTATAGTAAAATAAAGTTTCAGACAATGAAATACCAACTCTCTCCCACTGTTTAGATTTTTTAAAAAAAATGTTTTTATTCAATCAGAATCTCACTCTCTCTGTCCTTCCCCTCTCCTCCCCTCCCCCTCACTCTCTCTCTCACACTCTCTCTCTCTTTCTCTCTCTCTCTCTCTCTCTCTCTGTGTGTGTGTGTGTGTGTGACTTTCTCTCTTCATGATGATAATTTAACCCTTTCATATAGGCTTTCACAAATAACTATCACTTGAAATAAAAATGTCATGTGCTGTGTTTGCCAAGATCACGTATGATGCATTTGCAGGGTATATGCAGGAATCCTGAAGTAAATTTTAATACCTTTTTAAGACTTTTTTAAGACCTTCTCAAAATATGTAAAGACCTCATCGGCGATGAGAACTACTGTTGAGCAATAAAATAAAAATATATAATCATAAGCTATGACAAAAATATATATTAAATTAGGTGAGTGGATAGTTAAAAGAAATTGCAATTACAAAAAGTAATTCTTGAAAAAACATCTCTGGACTAATTTTTATAAAATCTAAACATGTTAATGAAAAGGTACAAATTACTTTGTCTTCTTATTAAATACATTTATAAAAAAAACTATTTATATTTCATTTATATATGAATGTAAATAATTATATGGGCCTACACAAATAATATAACATTTCAAGATTTATAGTTTATTGTAAACATAATGTGCAGCTCTGTAAAGGGACAACAAATATATGATAGATACGTGAGAACAAGAATCAAAACTATGAAAATATATGAAAGCGCGGCACAATGTGCTAATGCGCATCCCGGGTGCAGAATGATGCGCTTAAAGCAACATGGAGTCAGAGGGCGCAGTGCAGCGCGAGTGCACATTGAAAAGTTCACGGCATAAAGAGACGATGAGCGTTGAGCGCACAAATCCTAGTCTACTATGTATATCGGTCCAAAAGGTCACTGATTATTCGTTTCTTCACAGTTTTAAATTCCGGTTATTGTGCGTGTGATGCCTTGTGTTGTCACCCGGGTGGCGAGCACAACATCGTTCAGAAACCGCTAGATAAACTCCAGGAAGATAAATTATTTTATCTACATATCAAGTATTATAACGGGAATATATCATCTTGGAGTGAGCTTTACCGAACAGCTGACTGACTGTAACCAAACGCGACGCGCAGTTTGAATTCTGAACGGAGAATGATGGACAGCTACAGCGGAGGAAAGACATTCAGACAGCTATGGAATGGCTTTAGATGACTTTGTACTAGCAAATCATAAAATAATAATAATGATTGCTGAAAGATCATGTGACAATACATATTTCTGATGATTATTTAATTACCACGACATGCCTAATCTGAGCAAGGGACTGCCTGTCTTGAGTTTTGTCGACAGACAGAGGTGGCACGAAATTTGACGGATGCGGCCGCTATGCAGGAAAAACCATAGAAAAACCCTGCGGCCATTGTTTAAACTCATCCTTCTCCAACCAGGAGTCCGCAAATTTACATTTCCCCATTTCGGAGTCTGTTTCGCAATGTGTGGAGGGCGACACATCACCTAACCGCGCATTTCGCAAAATATGTGACGTCACCCGTAGACGGTGCGCGCGCCCCGAGCTGATCTCACTGACCGAGCAAACCGTTTTTTTTTTTATATAGTTATGGGGATGAAAATAAATATATTCATGAATACTTTTTGGAGTCAAACTCTTTTGACAAAGCTTGAACAAAATGTAATACCTCATAAAATCGTGATTAAGACTTTTTAATACCTTTTAAGGGCCTTAATTTTCCAAAAATGAATTTATCAACTTTTAATACTTTTCAAGACCCCGCGGACACCCTGATATGCATATGAAGAGAAGTGTTACAATAATACAACATCAGCATTTGAATGGTATTGTGAACTCATTCCAATTTGACCTTTGACATCATCTGACATGAAATTAATTTAAATGTATTTGATCTCATAGATGTGGCTGTTGTGGTCATAGCAGCACCAACTGCTGCAGTTAATGTGGTGAATTCAGATGAATTTGACATAGTCCTTTTATGTTTTCCCATTTTAAATGCCTATTGCCTGCCATGCACAGTTAAGCTGATGCCACCGGCGTGGCGGTGCCACCGGCTTGAGCCCGTCATCGCTGCTCGCAGCTTTAATTATTATTATTATTATTATTATTTTTTTTTTTATCGACTAAATGGGCACTTTTGGGGCCCTTACCATGCTCAAAAACTCTTGAAACTTTGCAGATACGTCAGAATCTGCGGCCATCAGGGCCGGGCTGAAGCTGATACCCGGGTGTGGCAGGGGGGCTCAACAGCGCCCCCTATTAAAATTTGGTCTATATATCAAACACACTTGCACGTATATGTATGAAACTCGGTACACATATAGATCTCATCGGGGCGAACAACTTCCGCACTCATAGTCATAAACTTCGCCCAACAGGAAGTGAGCTATTTTGGGTTGTTCGGAAAACGCATGCTCTGGAATTTAATATACTCCTCCGAGGCATTTGTTTCGATCATTGCCAAACTCGGTCAGCATGAAGTGAACATATCCAGGATGCTAAATTGCGAGCGGATTTTTGATATCTCAATCGGTTTGGCCGTGGCGAAGCAACGAATTTATGGCGAGAAAAGAGAAACAGGAAGTGTGTTATAACTTGTGCAAACATTGACTGATTTGGATGAAACTTCAGCTGTGTGTTTGTTGTAGGAAGCCGATCGCAAGGATATGACGTTTGTGAGTCAAAGTTATAGCGCCACCAACTGGCAGCAGGAAGTGTGTCACTTTTTTTTAAAAATGCTTTAAATCACTGTCTTATTTTGACCCGATTGACTTCAAACTTCATCAGTATAATGTGAAAACATGGCAGATATAGACATATGAATGGATTTCTGAAATTTCCAATACTGTTGCCATGGCAACGTGTCAAAGTTTATTAATCTTTTGGCTGTTCTGAGGCTCTTAGCATGCTTGAAATTGCTTGAAACTGCTTGAAACTCAACACACACATCAGAGATATCAGTCAGTACACAATGGCAAAGCCTCAGAAACGGGCGGGGATGAGGGGCTCTCTAGCGCCACCTTTTGACAAAAGTGGGGGGGTTAGTTTTATCTTCAGTCACCAAACTCGGTACATATATTGTTCTCTTCGAGCCGGACAACTTTCTAATTTACAATCATTAGCTCCGACCAACAGGAAGTCAGATATTTTGGTTTGAAGGTAAATATTTGTATAATTCAGGGTCTGAGTTTTTACGTTCTCCTCGTAGGCGATTTATTCAATCTCCACCAAACTCGGTCAACATGAAACAAAGATACGGAAGATGCTAAAATGCGAACGAATATTGGATATCTCAAACGGTGTTGCCATGGCGAGGGATTAAATAAGGACAAAAAAAGGGGAACAGAAATTCTCTCATATCTTGTAAAATCATATTTTGATTTCAATTAAATTAAGATCGTATGTTCGGTAATTGAACTTAGATTAATTTAAAATGACTATACTATTTTTCAGATGAATATATTTATTTATTTAAAATATTTCTTTAAATAACCTATACTGTGTCTGTGTGCTGCTCTCCCCTCAATGAACACAAGATGGCAGCATTGTATTAGTTTTGAAACAGGATAAAAAAAACTTGTTTCTCTCTCTCTCTCTCTCTCTCTCTCTCTTGTTTGTGATTTATGAGGACACAAATTTGTATAATGACATGGGTATTACACTGGTATTACAACGTGTATGTGTGTGTGTTTAAAAACATACTAAAACAATGTTTTATCAAATGTAACCAAATAGCTTTAAAATAATAATACTATTTTTCAGATCAATATATTTATTTTATTTAATATATTTCTTCTGAATATGTATTCTCTGTCTGCCCTCCCCTCACTAAAGGGTGGCAGTGTTGTGTTATTTTTGAAACTCTCTCTCTCTGTGTGTGTGTGTGTGTGTGTGTGTGTGTGTGTGTGTGTGTGTGTGTGTGTGTGTGTGTGTGTGTGTGTGTGTGTGTGTGTGTGTGTGTGTGTGTGTGTGTGTGTGTGTGTGTGTGTGTGTGTGCTTGTTTATGTGATTTATTAAGGACACAAATTTGTATAATGACATGGGTATTACACTGTTATTACAACGTAGTGGTTAATGAGGATATTTCATGTGTCCACATAATAAAATATCTTTAAAAACATACTAAATAATGTATTATTAAAATGTAACCAAGTAGCTTTAAAAATATACTACAAATTACAATGTAAACATGGTTTATGAGAATATTTCCTATGTCCCATAAATGAAATAGCTTTAAGAGGTTTGTGTGTCTGTGTGTCTGTGTGTGTGTGTGTGGGGGGGGGGTGTGTGTGTGTGTGTGTGTGTGTGTGGGCATGTTTTTGTGAAATATCAGGACACAAATGTGTATAATGACATGGGTATGACATAGGTATTACAAAAAGAGTGTGAAATATGAGTATGTTCCCCATGTCCTCACTTTTTTAAAAAAAAATGCTCATTAATCACACAGAACAAGTTTTTTTCACAGAAAGTGAACTGCACAGTCTCCTGTGATGGGTAGGTTTAGGGGCAGGGGCAGTGTAAGGGGACAGAAAATACGGTTTGTACGGTATAAAAACCATTACGCCTATGGAATGTCCTCACATTTCACAAAAACAAATATGTGTGTTTTTACAACGAAATTTGACGGATGCGGCCGCTATGCAGGAAAAACCAGAGAAAAACCCTGCGGCCATTGTTTAAACTCATCCTTCTCCAACCAGGAGTCCGCAAATTTACATTTCCCCATTTCGGAGTCTGTTTCGCAATGTGTGGAGGGCGACACATCACCTAACCGCGCATTTCGCAAAATATGTGACGTCACCCGTAGACGGTGCGCGCGCCCCGAGCTGATCTCACTGACCGAGCAAACTGGGTTTTTTTTTTATATAGTTATGGGGATGAAAATAAATATATTCATGAATACTTTTTGGAGTCAAACTCTTTTGACAAAGCTTGAACAAAATGTAATACCTCATAAAATCGTGATTAAGACTTTTTAATACCTTTTAAGGGCCTTAATTTTCCAAAAATGATTTATCAACTTTTAATACTTTTCAAGACCCCGCGGACACCCTGATATGCATATGAAGAGAAGTGTTACAATAATACAACATCAGCATTTGAATGGTATTGTGAACTCATTCCAATTTGACCTTTGACATCATCTGACATGAAATTAATTTAAATTTATTTGATCTCATAGATGTGGCTGTTGTGGTCATAGCAGCACCAACTGCTGCAGTTAATGTGGTGAATTCAGGTTACTTTGACATAGTCCTTTTATGTTTTCCCATTTTAAATGCCTATTGCCTGCAGTGCACAGTTAAGCTGATGCCACCGGCGTGGCGGTGCCACCGGCTTGAGCCCGTCATCGCTGCTCGCAGCTTTAATTATTATTATTATTATTTTTTTTATCGACTAAATGGGCACTTTTGGGGCCCTTACCATGCTCAAAAACTCTTGAAACTTTGCAGATACGTCAGAATCTGCGGCCATCAGGGCCGGGCTGAAGCTGATACCCGGGCGTGGCAGGGGGGCTCAACAGCGCCCCCTATTAAAATTTGGTCTATACATCAAACATACTTGCACGTATATGTATGAAACTCGGTACACATATAGATCTCATCAGGCTGAACAACTTTCGTGCTCTAAGTTATGCGTCAGCCCAACAGGAAGTGAGCTATTATGGGTTGTTCGGAAAACGCATGCTCTGGAATTTAATATACTCCTCCGAGGCCATTGTTTCGATCGGCACCAAACTCGGTCAGCATTAAGACAAGATATTCAGGATGCTAAATTGCGAGCGGATTTTTGATATCTCAATCGGTTTGGCCGTGGCGAAGCAACGAATTTATGGCGAGAAAAGGTAAACAGGAAGTGTGTTATAACTTGTGCAAACATTGACTGATTTGGATGAAACTTCAGCTGTGTGTTTGTTGTAGGAAGCCGATCGCAAGGATATGACGTTTGTGAGTCAAAGGTATAGCGCCACCAACTGGCAGCAGGAAGTGTGTCACTTTTTTAAAAAAAACCTTTAAATCACTGTCTTATTTTGACCCGATTGACTTCAAACTTCATCAGTATAATGTGAAAACATGGCAGATATAGACATATGAATGGATTTCTGAAATTTCCAATACTGTTGCCATGGCAACGTGTCAAAGTTTAATAATGTCTTTGGCTGTTTTTGAGACTCTTAGCATGCTTGAAATTGCATGAAACTTAACACACACATCAGAGATGTTAGTCAGTACACATGGGCAAAGCCTCAGAAATGGGTGGGGATGAGGGGCTCTATAGCGCCACCTTTTGACAAAAGTTTTTTAAGAAGTTAGTTTTATCTTCAGTCACCAAACTCGGTACATATATTGTTCTCTTCGAGCCGGACAACTTTCTAATTTACAGTCATTAGCTCCGACCAACAGGAAGTCAGATATTTTGGTTTGAAGGTGAAAATTTATATAATTCAGGGTCTGAGTTTTTACGTTCTCCTCGTAGGCGATTTATTCAATCTCCACCAAACTTGGTCAACATGAAACAAAGATATGGAAGATGCTAAAATGCGAACGAATATTGGATATCTCAAACGGTGTTGCCATGGCGAGGGATTAAATAAGGACAAAATAAGGGGTGTGTGTGTGGTGTGTGTGTGTGTGTGTGTGTGGGGGGGGGGGGTGTCTCTCTCACCCTGTGAGTTTGTGTGTGTGCCTTTCTCTCTCGGAATGATAATTTACCCCTTTCGTATCATAGACTATCACAAAAAACTATCACTTTAGTGTGAATAAGTAAAAAAGAACGACAAACACCTTGAATTAAATACTGGCCTTCTGGACTTACAAAATTTTGAGCAGGAAAATATAACTTTTATTTATTTTATACTATGACATTAAAATTAATCTAGATTTAAATTACATCATGGGTGTGGCTTGTGGTGATAGTGGCACCAGTTGCTGCGGTAAATGTGGCATATTCGAGCGATTCTAGAATATTCTCCTGTTTAAATGCATATTGCCTGCCGTGCACAGTTAAGCTGATGCCACCGGCGTGGCGGTGCCACCGGCTTGGGCCCGTCATCGCTGCTCGCAGCTTTAATTTTAACTTGAATTGCTCAGACGAGAACAAGTTAGTTTTTTCACATCTATTGCTTTTGAACTGCATACAAGGTAACTACCTGTATACTGATCCACTCATACAGAATTGTCTGTTTGAGGTGGGCTAAGCTGAAGTATTATCTGTAACCTTTTGTTATTTTGCTAATCAATTTTTTGTCATTGTATAACCAGTACTTTTATCTTTTGTATAAATAAATTTTCATTTTATAAAGACAAAGTATCGTTTTTTTTAGTTCTTTACTTCAGTTTATAAAGGCAGTTCTATCAAGAATAGACAGAGCATTTTTTATTACACCTTGCAAGGTCCAAAGTCAACCAACCTTCGATGAGAAACTCAGCTGGACGGTGAGCATGCTCTTATGTAAAAGGTTATTGACTGTTTATTGATTCTATATTGTTTGTTTGAGGATATTGGTTTCATATTACTAGATTGCTGGTATAGTGAGACGAGCTAGGTATAGGTTTAGGCCTAATTCTGACCTGACAGCAAAAGACTGCTTACTTGCAATGGTTAACATTGTATTTTAAGGGTTAATCAGGAACGGGAACGATACCGGTTTCCCAACAGCACGCATGCTGTTTGTTGACTTCAGCTCAGCATTCAACACTGTCATCCCAACCAAGTTAATAGCCAAACTTGGAGACCTGGGCATCAACACTTCAATGTGTAACTGGATTTTGGACTTCCTAACTGACAGACCCCAGAATGTTCGATCAGGACTCACCTGCTCCACATCCATCACACTCAACACTGGCGTACCACAGGGCTGTGTGCTAAGCCCGTTTCTCTACTCCCTCTTCACCGCCGACTGCAAGCCTGTGTATGGATCTAATTCTATCGTCAAGTTTGCGGACGACACTACGGTGATTGGGCTCATCAGCAACAACGATGAGACTGCCTATAGGGAGGAGATCCAGCACCTGGCCACATGGTGCGCTGATAATAACCTGCTCCTCAACACCACCAAAACGAAGGAGCTCATCGTGGACTTCAGGAAGGAGTCAAGAGGCACACACGACACCATCCACATCAATGGAATGGCTGTTGAACGTGTCTCCAGTTTCAAGTTCCTGGGGATCCACATCTCGGCGGACATGTCGTGGACGACCAACACCTCCAGCCTGGTCAAGAAGGCTCACCAGCACCTCTTCTTCCTGAGGACACTGAGGAAGAATCAGCTCTCCTCGGCTATCCTGGTGAACTTCTATCGCTGCGCAATAGAAAGCATCCTGACCAACTGTGTCGCAGTATGGTATGGGAGCTGCTCTGTTGCGGAGCACAAGGCACTGCAGCGGGTGGTGAAAACTGCCCAGCGCATCACAGGGACTCCACTACCTGCCATCGAACACATCCAGAGGAAACGCTGCCTGCATCGAGCTCGCAGCATCCTCAAGGACTCCTCTCACCCAGCCCACAGACTGTTTTCTCTCCTGCCCTCCGGCAGGCGTTTCAGGATCCACCGGACCAGGACCAGCAGACTAAAGAACAGTTTTTTCCCCAGAGCTGTCTCTTTACTGAACTCAAACCCCCGTTGATCCACTTCCCTCATAAACTGCTAACTCTCCTACCTCACATCCGCCTTCACTTTGTTATTTGCACTACCGACTGTTTATTACAGTAACAACTGTTTACTTATGCATTCTGCACTACCATATCTTAACTAGATTATGCTCATTTGCACTGCCGACTGTATTTATAGTACCAATGTTTACATTTGCATTTTGCACCGTACTTCTAACTGTAATATGCAACCACTTTCCACTGCACTTTTACACTTTTTTTCGGATAGCTCTGTCCATAATTTATTGCACTACCTTAATCCACTGCTATATTCCTCATCTTGCCTAACATATTATTGTATACCTCTAACTGTAAAAAATTCTGTTTAAAGTACTAGCCATCTGTATATTATATTCATAGTACATATTCACCTGTAAATTCCGTTTATAGTAATAGCCATCTGTATATTAATTCACTGTACATACTCACCTGTAAATTCAGTTCTGTTTATAGTAATAACCATCTCTCTATTTATACATATTTATATATATTCAGTATATTTCCATGTCCTGCACTTATGCAACCATTGTATATCCTGCACTTGCTGCTATTGCACTTCTGGTTAGACCTAAACTGCATTTCGTTGCCTTGTACTTGTACTTGTGTAATGACAATAAAGTTGAATCTAATCTAATCTATATACAATAACAAAACTAAAGAATCTAATGTTTTTTTTTTTAATCAGTCGTCATTCTCCTCTTCATTGTCTGCAAAGTACTGGAGATAAATAAAAATCAAACAAATAATTAACACCAGAATTGCAACTAGAAAAGCACTTTATTTGTTTCTGATGGACCATGTGGTGGGAGGCTTTACATGAAGAATAATTTCCCTCCCTAACTAATCTTGTGTTGTTTTTGGCTGAGCATAAATCATTAAGTGCTCTTAAGAATACAATTATTCACAACATAGGCTAGGTTTCAGTTAAGAATTAGTTTAATACCATTCTAATCAAAATATCAATCAACCTACCTACCTTAATCAACCTTAAACAAGATATATTTCAACTACAGAACCTTAAACAAGAACACAAATGAAGAAATGACAGCGTGGTTGCGCTGCTCTTCTCTCCGCAGGGTCTGTATCCAGAGGGCCAGAGCATCTCCCCAGGATTTTTTTTTATTTATTCCACGCCGATATCCACGTCACCATCATCTGCTTCATTAGCTCAAATATGTTACTCAGCGTCCCTCTGTTCATTTTGTGTATATTGCCACATGCTGACATTTATTTATTGTCTATAATTATTTTGCAATGTAGTTATTAGAATATACACAGAAAATGCAGTAAATTTGTATTAAAGACAGATACAAACATGTCTTCTGTAGACCAAAGTAGCAAGCATTTAGTGTGTTCCCTTTACAACAGAGCAATAGCTTAAACCTTAATTTTAAAAAAGGACTTGAATGAAATAATTATTTATTCTATTATGCTATTTATACTGAATAATTGTAATGGTAGACTACTGATAAAAGAAAAAAAAATGAAATTAAACAATAGGTTAAGGGAAATTGTATTTACAAGTTTACACACAGGAAAAAGGGCATAAATAAATAAATGTCAATATATTGATGCGAGGAATTGCAAGGGTGGATCCTCATGGCTCCCCTGCCTCCCACAGTCTCAGGATCTGGGAAGTCTGTGGAAAGTCCACCCCTGCCTCCGGATCCAGGCCTCAATTCCGGTCCCAGGTGGCTGATGCCCATCAAAGTGTTCTATAAAGACAAATCACGAGGAGCATTAGCCATTGTGGTGACATGTTTTATGAGATTTCACTAATTGTCCATCCCTGACACAGTTTTTTTTGCAAAATTTGTATACTGATGCTTACCAAGGACACTACGTTCCCGGAGTTTCTTTGTTTCATTGGATGTGCGCACAATTCTTTCTCTTAACAATATAGGAATGCACATGACAGTGAAGCGGCAGGTCAGATACCTGTGTCTCTTCTTTTATACACATATCCTTTTCAATGATTCTTTTTATTATATCCATAACCTGAATAATCCAGGATAATCAAAATAAATATCTCTTTCTCTGCTTTCATATGTAATCTAGAGATGATTGTAATTCTGTGTGATTTTATACTTTTATATATTTAGTTTGAGGATGATTTTGTAGAGTTAAATCTAGTCTCCCCAGCTGCTCTGGGTTAACCTCCAGCCAGGATGCATGGCTCACTCTCGTGAAGGATAGCTGTGGCTGTATCGCTGTTTGGGTATTGAGTGTTCTCTTGATAAACGGTCATAATCCCCTGACATTAACTAGAGTGTGATGCCCTAGTGCTTGTATGTGTGTGCGTTGTATGATTTGTGCAGATCCAGTATTGGAGATGGGCCTTCCTGCAGGCGATGCCAGACCTAAAGACGCCTTTCTATGACCTCCGAGGTCATTGTGATCTAAATCTAGTCATGGGACGACAACTAGTCTACCCATTTTAGTGATATGCTCTGCTATCTATCCTTGTGTGGAAATTTACCGTGACTGGGCATTTTCTCTGCCAATCAGAATCATTCCACATGGCAGTAATGACGTGGCTAGACCTTGAAAACAGTATAACTGTTCAGAAATTGTATGTACGTTAGACGGAGGCGGGGAGACAGTTAGAGGGAGCGCGGCCTACGAACTCCTCTTGAAGCTGCTTCTGCTGATGAAACTGCAAACTATTCTTCAGTAAATATTTCTTTAATTTATCTAACTCCTGACTCTTGGTCTTCATTTTTCACTACTGGTCCTGGGTCCTAAACTGTTACCCCAACAACAGGTAATAGATGTGGGATTTCCGAGAGGCAACAATTTGTGTTGGTTGGGATGTAAACACACAAATACACAGTAACACATATATTTTTCTTACAAAAACAATAATACAGTTTACATCCCAACCAACACAACGTTGCACAAATGCAGTGAGCTATACACAAAAACAACCGAATAAGCTGAAAGAAGTGTGTTTTAGAACTGCAAAGTGAGTGTAAAGCAGGAATTGTGCTTGTAGTTGAGCAGAATTGGTTCAGGGGGTTTCTGCATGAGATTATGTACATAATAAAACTGAAAACAGTATCAAATTAATAAAAATGTGTTTGTAGCTGCTGTAGGCCTAACCCAACTGTCTCTCTCACCTGGCCCATTGTTGTTGCAGGACAGGTAAATGCTCTCTGCTGAGACTAGCGCAGAAGTTCCTTTCTGCTTCTGTCAGTTGCCTTACAGAGACCACTTTCTTCCTGTTTTCCTCTGTATCTGTGGGAGCCTGGGCTGTTTGCATCCAGGAACCTGGTGAAGGGTTTAGCCTCTCTGAGGTGCTAACTAAAAAGAAATGACAACAACAAAAACCTTATTCATCAAATACATAGTGTATATATTCTTTCAGAGTGCTGAATGTGTTTGTAGCTGCTGCTTGGCCTCCCCCAACTGTCTCTCACACGCACACGCACACGCACACGCACGCACGCACGCACGCACGCACACACACACACACACACACACACACACACACACACACACACACACACACACAGAGAGAGAGTCCATTGAAATGCTAATGAGTTGGCCACTGCTACTCACACAAGCATTTAGTACATTTAGCTGTACTGTATACTGGTTATGTTGCAGATATATTTAAAAAATGAGAAGTCAAACTATCGATGAGTTATTTGAAACTTTTGTTTCAAGCATATAATGTTGATTGGTAGTAATAATAGAAATGAAATCAAACAATTGTTGTGTGTATGTGTGTGTGTGTGTGTGTGTGTGTGTGTGTGTGTGTGTGTGTGTGTGTGTGTGTGTGTGTGTGTGTGTGTGTGTGTGTGTGTGTGTGTGTGTGTGTGTGTGTGTGTGTGTGTGTGTGTGTGTGTGTGTGTGTGTGTGTGTGTGTGTGAGAGAGAGAGAGAGAGTGGGCATGTTTTTGTGAAATATCAGGACACAAATGTGTATAATGACATGGGTATTACAAAAAGAGGGTGAAATATGAGGACGTTCCCCATGTCCTCACTTTTCAAAATGCTTATAAATCACACAGAAGGTTTTTTTCACAGAAGGTAAACTGCATTTTCACAAAAAAGGCTTTTAAATGGGTGTTTCAGTTCATATCTCATGGTTCTCACACACACACACACACACACACACACATGTCTGGTGCGCTATCCTTTTTGGGACTCACCATAGGCGTAATGGTTTTTATACTGTACAAACCGTATTTTCTATCCCCTTACACTGCCCCTGCCCCTACACCTAGCCCTCACAGGAGACATTCTGCATTTTTACATTTTCATAAAAACTCATTCTGAATGATTTATAAGCTTTTGT
The DNA here is from genome assembly GCA_033150135.1 of Gobio occitaniae. Classification (NCBI taxonomy): domain Eukaryota; kingdom Metazoa; phylum Chordata; class Actinopteri; order Cypriniformes; family Gobionidae; genus Gobio; species Gobio occitaniae. The sequence goes on from JARQWZ010008153.1 coordinate 15,001, forward strand.
GCCTGTGGGGACCTCAATTTAGGTCCCCACAGTGACACGAGTCCCCATGAGTCTGTCTACAGTCAGGTTCAAGTCCCCACCAGGCTAGAAAAACATGTACACACATACACACACACACACACACACACACACACACACACACACACACACACACACACACACACACAATAGGCCATAAAGACATTAAATAACAACGATAAACATCACAATTTATAACATTTATTTCCAATTAACTTCTTTCCAGGTATTTCTACTGAACAAATGTCAGCTGCTATATTTTTGATAATGTACTATTTATTTTCTCAGTATTGACATGCCGGTGACTTCTCTTCTCTCTTGGATTTAAAACAACATATTATGCATGACTATTATTATTAAGAAAGCACCATCAACTACTATTATGTATTTCACTCGGTGCGCTCCTTTGGTTCCTTGAATCTCCACTGGATGTAGTCAAAGATGTCCTTCTCACTGTCCACCAGCAGAGGCTCTCCAGCCACACCTGCATGTGTGTCATGTGACGTGACCTTAGCACACGTGGTTTTGTTTACAGATTCTTTTTTAGGTCATATTTTATGGCTCAGTTATCATATGAGCACAAGAGAATATTAAGCTCATACTTAAAAAAAAAAAAAAACGTTTGAAAAAACAGCCACAATTTATGTAGGCACAAACAGCACAAAATTTAGTGCAAATATCTATATGGTCAAAACTTAAGATGAAATCTGATGCTTGTAATGTAAATCAATGATATCTTTATAACAGTATAGTAGACAAAATGCATATAAATATTAATATCTGCCAATAGCATGTCTTAGTAAGATGATATTTAAATGATTAGTTTGATGATCAAAGCTTTGTAGTTTTTAAACATATAATGCAATGGAATATAATTGACAGATAATGATAAATAGTGATTGACAGATATAATAAACCTTCATGAACCTTCAAATAAACCTAAATGACTTATAAACCTTCCTCAAAAGCCTGATGATCATATTTGATACTCATATTTGAAAAAAAAAAGTTCAAATAAAATAAAAAAATAATTCACTAATCTTATATTAAACATGTACTTTGCTTTTCTATTTGCTATATGGTTATGTAAATGTTAAATACTGAAACTCACTCTCCTGATTTTAAAGGGGTGGTAAAACACATTCTTTCGAAGGCTTGATTGTGTTTGTGGGGTGCACTGTAACATGTGTTCATGCTTCGTTTTTAAAAAATTGCATTATTTTTCATATATTTGACCTTTATTCTACACTGCTCTGTCCCTCCTTGTAAAAACGGTCTGATGGTTTCCGGGTTCTATGAAGCCGGTCCCTCAAAAATACGCAATGGGCTCAGATTGGTTAGCTGGCCCAGTGTGTTGTGATTCGCTAACCGCCTAGTGCACGTTTGTCGGAAACGTCACGCCGCTTACCTTTACCAGTAGACTGTGCTTTGGTAGTATTAGAAACAATGGCATCAATAAAACCACACCAATTTGAGCCTGAATCGGACCCAGACAAATTTAGTGAATATGATCGAGCAGAACCTGTTCAGTCCTCAAAGGGATTTTTTGAGTAAAGACTGCGGATCTATAGTGATCGCTACTGAATGGCACTGTTACTTTTGTATTTTTAGAACGATTATAGCCAAATATCTGTCGCAAGAACTATTAACCCAAAACGAACACTAAACATTGGCTTTACTATAGTAGCCAAATCACACACAGAACCATGTTTAGCATGCCTGTAGATAAACAATACATAAAAGCTCTAATCAAAGAATAATTTACACTAATTCCAAGCTCGCTGTTGAGATTTAAAAAAAAGTTTGTAACGTTAGGTGTTTGTCGGATAAAGTTAAGTATGAATGAGCATTTAACAAACTGGTTTGCAGAGCCAAACAGCGTTGTCATCTGTTTACTTCCTTGCTACAACGTACAATTAACAATGCAAACTATTACAGGAAAACACATCGACGAAAAATAAATCATACTTACAGGTTGTGGCCCGTAAACAGCTTCTGTTTTTAAATCTTTCAGGACAAGCCGTTGTGCGAATCCTGCATTGAACTCGCAAAGATTGTGGAAGCTTTCCTCCATGAAATGTGCAGCACAGAGAGCGAGATTTGGGTAATAATTATGAGGGGCAGAGTTAAAAATAAATTTTAACCATTGATCTCTAACTCCCCCGTCCCTAGGAAGGCTGAACAAAGTGGACCTGCAATCCGGATGAAAATAACAGCGTTTCATCGGCATTGCGGCAACAACACTCCAGTCTACTAACTATACCACAACAACTCTTCCCCACAGCGATACAAAATGGCCTCGCCCCCCTTATTTAATAATCTCGGAGGAGGGGTTTATGTAAATATTGGGACTGGTGATGTCAGCAACCCTGGAGGAATGTCTGTAGTCCCTACCGGCCTTTTGTTGTAGTCCTTAGAAATTGATTTCTTTAAAAGCAAATATCTCCCTTTGCTTTAAACTTTGAACGTTGTAACTTTGCAGATGTTATTTGGACGATCCCCTGCTACCCTCCTCTCTGTGTTCGCCGCGGTGGAGTCACGCTTCAAAATCTTCACTCTTTGAACAGAGTGTCTCCTCCCGCTATCTCTGACTCTGCATCTTTTTCCAGGATGGCTCTGATTAATGCTCGGTCGCTAGTCAATAAGACATTCCTTTTAAATGACTTTTTTACTACCCACGACTTGGACTTTATGTGCATCACTGAAACTTGGACAAAGGTTGGTGATCTGAGTCCTTTCTCTGACTTGATTCCGACAGGCTGCACATTTTTTAACTCTCCTCGCTCCTCTGGCCGCGGAGGTGGGCTAGCGGTAATTTTGAAAAACAGTTTCAGTAGCTACTGTAGTTCTTTTCTGTCTACAATCTACAGTAGCTTTGACGTACAGCTGTTGAGATTGGAATGCGATGATCCTGTTCTGTTAGCGCTGGTCTATCGGCCCCCTCACCTAGTGAAAGATTTTATAAATTAATTTACTGCCTTTGTGGGTGAATGTGTAACTAATTATAATAATATTCTTCTGCAAGGGGATTTTAATATTCATGTGTGCTGTCAGGCAAAACCTCTAACAATGGAGTTTTTTAATCTCATGGATTCATTTAACATGCTTCAGTGGGTGAAAGATCCTACGCATACTCATGGTCATACTTTGGACCTGGTTCTTTCTCATGGTTTTTCCATTACTGATGCTCAGGTTTTTGATACTCTGATCTCAGATCATATGCCAGTATTGTTTTCTATGCCTTTTCCTCCATCAAGATCTAACATTACTCCTACTGTACAATGGGCGCGTTCCTTTTCCCCCCAGTTTCATGATGACTTCACTAGCATCTTTAACGAAGTGTATTTATCTCTGTCTCTGGAGTCATCTTTACCTGACTTGGATGCTGAACAACATCTTGGTCTGCTTAATACTTGCTCTGAGGTTTTAAATACCACTGCTTCTCTAAAACCAAAGAAGTCCAAACTTAAAACTGAACCATGGCTCAATGATAACATCCGCTCTTTGAGGCGAGCCTGTAGAAGAGCTGAGCGAAAATGGAAACGGGACAAATTACAAATCTCATATGAAATGCTCAGAAACTGCTTTGACTGTTTTCAGAAAGCTATGAAATCTGCAAAATCTAAGTACTTTTTTCATTTAACTGCAAAAAATCACCATAGTTCTAAAGCTTTATTTTCTGTGTTAAATACTGCTCTAAATCCTCCTGTTAATGTGATTTCAAATCCCTCTGTGTCACTATGTGAAGGTTTCTGTAGGTTTTTCTGTGATAAAATCACCTCTCTAAGATCTCAGTTACAACCGTCTGCTAATGTTCCACGTAAACTCTGTCGTTCCTCAGCCATATGGAGTGTTTTTGATCAAGTTTCTCTTTTGTCTCTCAGAGAAATTATTGAACATTTGAAACCTTCCTTTTGCTCTCATGACATTCTTCCGACACTTCCTTTTATTACCAAAGCTTTGGAGAAAACTGTTTTTCTTCAACTTCAATCTTTCCTTAGCTCAAATGATATTTTTGAAACTTTCCAGTCTGGTTTTAAGCCTCTGCACAGCACTGAGTCAGCATTATTGCGGGTTTCTAATGATATTCTAGTAGCGACTGACTCCGGTGACTCCGTGATCCTAATATTGTTAGACCAAACCTCGGCTTTTGATACAGTTGACCATAAAATTCTCTTCTCACGACTAGAATGCTCTGTGGGCATTCAGGGAACTGTCCTAAACTGGTTTAAGTCGTATCTAACGAACAGAAGTTTCTCTGTTAAATTGGGTAATTTCTGTTCTGTTCTCTTGTGGAGTGCCGCAGGGTTCAATTCTCGCACCCATCCTTTTTTCCCTGTATTTACTTCCTCTGGGCTCCATATTCAGAAAGCATGGTGTATCATTTCACTGCTATGCGGATGATACCCAAATTTATCTACCTTTAAAACGCAACGAACATGCTACTCTGAAATCTCTTTTTGATGAAGTGAAACTGTGGTTTTCTCAATTTTTTTTTTATTTTTGAATGAATCAAAAACAGAGGTTATTGTATTTGGCTCTCATGGTGACTCTGGGAACAGAAGCATTGACCTGGACTACCTTGCTCCATTTCCTTCACCCTGCATTAAGAATCTAGGTGTTTTCTGGGATCAGAACCTCAAATTTGACAAACAAATAAATGCTGTGATCAGCTCTTGTTTTTTCCAGCTACGTCTTCTCTCTAAGATTAGATCTTCTCTTACTGAGAAAACCTTAGAGATTGCTATCCATGCGCTCATTACAACTCGTTTGGACTACTGCAATTCTCTGTACTTTGGTATGTCCAAAACTTCAATTAGTACAGAATGCCACAGCAAAGTTCCTCAAAAGAAAGCTTAAATTTGATCACGTATCTCCAATTCTAAAATCACTACATTGGTTACCTGTGCATCTCAGAATTGATTTTAAAATTTTACTCTTTGTCTTCAAATCATTAAATAACCTGGCACCGAGCTATTTGTCTGAGCTACTCTGTCCACATAATCCCACACCAAATTTGAGGTCTGGTGATAAGAGACTTTTATCTGTCCCCAGATCTCGATTAAAACACAGAGGAGACAGAGCCTTTGCTATTGCCGGCCCTAGGCTACGGAATAGCCTTCCGGATTATATCAGATCGGCTCAGTCTGTAACCACTTTTAAATCTTCTCTTAAAACCTACTTTTTCTCTATAGCTTTTAATTTACTGTGATTTTATGTCATAAATGTTGGGCTATGTCCTTGTTTCTTTAACTTGTGTATTGTTCAGCACTTTGGTCAGCCATGTTTGCTGTGTTTAAATGTGCTATATAAATAAACCAAACTTGAAACGTATTTATGCTCAAACAGCAACATTACACACTAGCTAAAGTTAGAAAAGTGAAATTGTGTTTTACCACCGCTTTAAAATGTTTTTTCCCTTCTGATATGCATTATAGTATCCAGCAGGATCCAAGTGCAGCTGTCTTTTATTAAATAAACTCAAAACTTCACAAATACAAAATCACAGGGAACAGGAACAAGGTTCAGGAACAGAACAACCAACATCATGCAACGATAAGAACTGACAAAGAACAAGACGGAATACAGGGTTTAAATTCACAGGTAAACAGATCAGGGAAACCAGACACAGCTGACAAGACTAACGAGACTCACCTGAACTGAGACTCAAATGCTAAAAGGACTACATGGAGCAAAACAGAAATCAACAAAAGAGTCCACAAAAACACACAGGAATTCATAACAGAACAGTGCTGCACACTCTAAAGCAGGGGTCTCAAACTCATTTTACCTGGGGGCCGCTGGAGGTAGACTCTGGGTCAGGCTGGGTATTACAAGTATTACACATAAAAAGTGTTTCAAGTATTCAAAAAAAAGTATCACAACTGATCCAATCTTCTCAATCTTTATTATTAACAGTTCTTCAACATTAATGTTTCTTCTGAACATGAACTGGGGCCCGTTTCAGTAAGGAGGTTCAACCAACTCTGAGTTTAAACCTGAACTCTGAGTTGACTTACTCTGAGATGGGAAACTCTGAGTTTTGGGTTTCAGAACAGCTGAATTGAGGCAGTTCAATCAACTCTGAGTAGACTGACTCTGAGTTAAGCACATGCACTCCAACTATGAAAAGCCACGATCAATGGAGCTCCGAAATTATGATTCACCATGGCAACAGCACCCAACAAAAAGATGTTTGCATACTTCCGGGTCAATATGTAAGTTTAATTCTTAATTATTTTAATTAAGTTTAATTTTCATGGTATCCAAAAGGCAAAAAAAGAATGTGGCAGCAGCTAAAAATTTTCAACAAAAACTTAATTCAACCAGGTAAAGCTTTAAGCATAAAATGTTGATGGGTGTAGGTTTAATGACTTTACAAACATTCGACATATTAAATAAATATCATTCAGTGTCCAATGTGCAGCAGCTTTTCCCACATAGACCCTTTTCACAGACTGTGATGACGTGTTTTAACGATCATCAATATCGTAAATCCTGCAACGTTTTTTGTATTTTATTTTATTTTTTAATGTATGTACATTTATAACACTAATACTTTGTATTATATTACTTTTGCATCAAATTACAAAAAACAAGTTACCGCTGCTGTGAGGGTGTTTCTAATACAGTGTCTATGGGAGTGATGGTGAAAATTAACATCTTTCTCTCTTTTCACTGCCGTTATCAATCTCTCTCTATTTTTCCCTCTTTTTGAAAGTTGTGAAATCACTATAGTGTGCTATTTGAGCAAATGGGCACACAAAAATATATATTTTAATGTATTCTCTCATTCACCGCTATAAAAGTTAACCCAACTATGACGACTTCAGCTTCAGAAACCCAGAAATGTGAAAGGGTCTATGCTCTTTTCACATAATGAAATGTTCTCTAATCCCACCTGTTACATTTATTAATTATGGCAATGACATTAACATTTGACTTCTACTCAGGCCAGCCAAACACCAGCACCACTGACAGATGAAGAGGAGATGGAGGAAGAATATTAACATCCTACAGGAAAAGAATAAAGTATTTGTAGGAAATAAAGATGACCATAAAAATTGTAAATAAATGTATTTAACAGCTGTGGTTATGGCATATATCTCGTACTACCATCTGGCAGCATCCTTCCATTCCATACAGTAATCCGTTTTCAGAAAGTTTGATAATGGGAATCTGAGTATCATCAATGTGTCCAACCACTGGAAATCCTAAAGGAATTTCTTATTATTAGGTTATTATTATTAGGTTACTTCACGTTTTGTTCCCCTGCATGTTACACCGGTGAGAGAATAATTGTAGTGAATTTCTGTGTAATCTCAGTCTATATATTCGATTTTACCCTATAGTCTACTGTATCATATTTTATAAGCAAATTTCTAAAGGTCTCTAAATTATAAACATGATCAACTTTTCTGATTGACAGTCCATATTTGTTTAGCAGGGAAAAGGCCTTTTATTATAATCCTCCTTCAGCTTGTGCTTCACGCGTCTTTCTGCTGTGAAATCTGCACTGATTTTTAAAAAGTAATAGAAGAATAACTTTTGTATTGTTAGTAATATTTAATGAACATTTACTGGACTGAAGCAACACAGGTTTACTTGATTAGTAAAATAATGTAAATATCAAATATGATCAGGCTTTTGGGGAACGTTTATTTGTACGTCTCTCAATCATCATTGCATTGCATTATGTTTTGCCACACAATTAAAGGTTTTGGGACTATACAAATTTTCTTCTTTGTTTTTCTTATTCTCAACTATGAGCTCTATATTCTCACAATATATGAGCTACAAAAGCCGAATTTATCAAATATCAAACACAACATTGTATTTAATTTCTGCTTGTTTACTGTGTTTGTTTCAGGTGAGCTCATTGGAGTGCAGCATCTGTTCCAGCAGACTGGTCAGTCACAGCAGGATCGCAGAGCTCATTGAGGACCTCAGTGTGGAGGAGCGAGATGAAGATGAGGGCTTCTGGGACATCAGCGAGGATCACACCATTACAGATCCAGAAGCTGTTCTGTCACCATCCTCCTCCACACGCACATACAGAAGAGAGCATTGTTTGAAAAATGGTGCCTATCTAGTAAAACTGACACTTTTGAAAAACTTTGCGAATTGTTTTTGCTAGAAGATTTTAAAAAGAGTTTTCCAGAGAAAGTTGTGCAGCACTTGAGCAGAAGGTGACCACGCTTGCAGAGGCGGCCGTATCAGCTGATGAATTTGTGCTTACGCATCGCAAAGTTTTTTCACAAGAGTTACCAACTTCTCATTTTTATTCTTCTGGTGATACATTTATGGGGAAAGAATCCCCTTCCCAAAATTCTTCTCGCTCGTCCCAAAATGAATGGTCGAAATGCTGTGCGTCAGGGAGACAGGCGGGCTTGTTTTTATTGTCTGGATCCTGGGCATTTCATTTCTGAGTGTAAAGAATGGAATAAAAAGAATGTGAAAACAAAAAGTGTTGCGCTCACGCAGACGCTGCCAGGGTTGCGAGAGGTTGAAGTCTCAGTGTATGAGCCATTCATTCTTAACGGAGAGCTGTCAATGGCTGATTCTCCAGTTACACATGTATCTGTCTTGCGTGATACGGGTTCTTTTCAGTCATTTATACTTGAGAGTGTCTTGCCTTTCTTGGAGAAGTCGTATACCGGGACGGATGTGTTAGTACGAGGTATAGAAATGGGTTGTGTACAGGTGCCGCTGCATGAAGGGGAATTCAAATCAGATCTTGTCTCTGGTATTGTTAAATTAGCTGTGCGCAAACAGTTGCCTGTGGCTGGAGTACATATTATTCTAGTTTTTTTTAGTCCAGTAGTGATTCATAAGCCCATTGTTAAGGAACAGCCTGACCTAGGGATTAAGTTTCCTTCTGCTTTTCCAGCATGTGCAGTGACAAGAGCTCAAGCTCAGAAGTTTCATGAAGTTGTTAATCTCTCTGATTTGTTTTTAAACACAGAATCCAAGACTGAAGAGTCAAAGTTGAAAGTGAAGTGACTGAGACTTCACTGATTCTGGAAGGTCCTGTGTTGGTCAGGAGAAGTTGGCAGCTGAGCAGAAATCGGACGTTTCCTTGGCAGAATGTGTTAAGGCAGCAGTCAATGTGAAAGACAGAGGCGACAATGAGATGTTAATGCGAAAATGGAAACCGCGTTATGATGAACAAGGTTTCCAAGAGACGTTTCAAATTGTCTTGCTACTTATCGCGCTCCAGTTTTAAAATTGGCACATGAAAATCTTATGGCAGGTCATTGGAGTAACAAAAACTGTTCGCCTTATCTCTAAGTACTTCTTTTGGCCTGGTCTTCGTTTGTCTGTGGTTAACTTTTCGTGTCGCTCGTGTGATGTGTGCCAGCGCATCGGAAAACCTAATCAGAAAGTGCCTGTTGCCCCTCTGAATCCCATAATGGTAGCCTACTCGAAGAACCATTTGAGCGGCTTATTGTTGACTCTGTGTGTGTCCGCTGCCCAAGTCCAAATCAGGACACCAGTATGTGTTAACAATCATGTGTGCAGCCACTAGGTTCCCCGAGGCCATCCCCTTGCGTTCGTTGAAAGCCCAGACGGTAGTGAAGGACTTGGTGAAGTTTTTTTCTACATTTTGGTCTACCACGAATAATACAGAGCGATCAAGGAACTTTTACACAAGTTTTGAGGGAGTTAGGAGTTGAGCACAGGGTATCAAGTCCTTATCATCCCGAATCACAGGGAGCCTTGGAGAGGTTCCACCAAACTCTTAAAACTATGATCCGTGCATATTGCTTGCAGACAGGGAAGGATTGGGTGGAGGGGTTGCCTTTTCTTTTATTTGCTGCCAGAGAAGCAATTCAGGAGTCCTTGGGATTTAGTCCCGCCAAACTGATGTTCGGACACACCGTGAGGGGTCCGTTAAAACTGCTGTATGAACATTTGTTGACGAAAAATTTGTCTTCTGTGTCTCTTTTGGATTATGTGAGTTCTTTTAGAGAGAGGTTTCATAAAGCATGTGATGTAGCTAAGGCTCATCTGTCTGTCGCGCAGTCGAAAATGAAGCAGCAGTTTGACAAAAAAAGTGGCAGAAGAAATTTGCAGTTTGGTGATTCTGTCCTTGTGCTTTTGCCAGTGCCTAGAGCCACTGCCCCTCTGCCCTTATCAGCTGAGGTGCCCCTCTCGCTACCCATCCACGCTAAAAGTGTTCTGTTTTCCCTCCGCTAAAGATCCACCGATTCTGCGAATCCGCTCCCGTGTTCTCCCGCTTACTCCCCAGCGTCACTCAGAGTCTGTGCGCGGAAATCTGGAAAGCGGAGACGACAGTTCCAGAATGTCGTCGCATTAACAGTATGCGTTACAATCCGCGGAATTAGTAATTTGGTAGTTTGTTTTTGTATTTCTGTCGGTATTATCTTCTAATAATGCTAACAACTTGAACAAAATACACGTTCTTGGAAGAGAATTATAATTCTTGTCTAATCAAGTTCTCTTTCAAACATAGCTCGGTATCTCACATATGGGAACGCCCCCAGGCGTGATAGACTATGGAAGCACCAATTACACCACGTCTGTCCGAAGGATGGACCAATCACAGCTCATACAAGGAGCCCACCCTCTCCCTATATATATTGCTGTGATCCCCGAAAACGGCATTCTTGTTCTCTTCCCCGTGAAGACTTTCCTTTAGCACCTGTCCTGCTTCAGTTCACAAACGTGCCGTCAAGGTAGACGTTGCCGAACGCAGTGCAGACTAAATCTGTTGTGGATTTCTACTCGTTACTGAGTCATTTTCTTATTGTAGCTAACGCGTTAAGGCGAGCTAAACTTCATTTACTCACCATGTCGAAGGTGTCCAAGACCGCAGCGGAGAAAGAGGCCTCTTCGCGCTCGTGTCCGGCAGCATGCGGTTTCATGATCTCAGGCAGGGATTCGCATCTGATGTGCATCGCATGCATGGGTGTCAAGCACGCTCAGGCTGCACTGGCGGATGCGGAGAGTTGCGCGCACTGTCGTGTAATGCCGGCCAGGGTCTTAGAGAGAAGGCTTCGTGTGGCCGCTTCTTCTAAAGAGGATCCGGTTCTCTCTTCCGTCCCTCCTTCTACAAAGGTGATCCCGTCCTCTTCCACGCAGAATCCTTCCTCTTGGGGGGAGATTATGGACGTAGATTCACCTATGCCGCTTTTCGATCAGCTACTCGCGGAAGGCGATGAGGGGGAGGGAGACGAAGAGGAGGATGAGGAGATGTTAGCTCGCCTCCTCCGTGATGAGCCGGATGATGAGGAAGATGATGCAATCGTGTCTGCGGTGCAAGCGTCCAGGCCAGTGAGCGCGCTAAGCGGCGACATGGCGTCAACGGTCGTAGACTGCGACCTAGTGGAAGTTTGCAAACGTGCAGCGACCAAGCTTGGCATCGATTGGCCCGTAACTCCTGGGGATCCAGGAGTTAAAAGGGATATCTATGACGGGAAAAGGCTCCCTGCTCGCCTTCCACCGGCGAAACAACTTCTTCCCGCGTTGCCAGCGTGTGTAGCGGAGATGAAGCGATCGTGGGACAAGCCCTTTTCTCACCGGGTGCCAGTCAAGGGTTACTCGTCACTCGATGTGAGTGAAATGGAAGGGCTAGGGCTTTCTAACCCCCCCACGGTCGAGCAGTCAGTGGCCCACCACCTGCATCCAAACAGGCGGACCACTCTCTCATCTGCCAGTCCCTCCCTCCCGGGAAAAATGGAACGCTTCACCGCTTCCATGTACCAAAAAATATATAAATCCTCTGGACTGGCAGTGCGGGCACTTAATGTCACTTCATTGTTGACAGCCTATCAAGCCGAGTTGTTGGAGGAGCTGGGCACTCAGCTGGACGCCGGAAATCCAAACCCGGCTGTCTGGGAGGAGATCTGCAACATAACGGATCTCAATTTGCGCACCTCACGTGGCGCGGCGCAAAGCTGCGGCCGTACTATGGCTCTTGCCGTCGCAGGCGAGAGATTGCTATGGCTAAATCTCTCTAGCATCAGAGACAAAGAGAAGTTAGATTTTCTCGATGCTCCAATGGATGCTAGTGGGCTGTTTGGCACGGCCATTGCAGCGATGAGGCAGCGGTGCGACCTTCAGAAGAAGGAGGGTGAGGTGTTCGACATATGCCTGCCACGCAAGAGAGCACCGCGTCCTCCTGTTCCCCCGCGTCCTGTTCCTCCGGCGCAGAACAGGAGGTTTTTGAATGCATCCAGGCCCGCGAAACCCCAGAGCACGGAGCAGCCGGCTCGTCCCCCCGCTGCTTCAAACGCTAAAACCGTGGGCAAAGCAGTCATTCGCGGCGACAGCCGCAAAGTCAAAGTCTGCTATCCCGTCCTACAAAAAGAGGAGGGATACCTAGGACGCAATTTCTGCATGAGAGGGACGGACAGCACCTAGGGTTCTCTGTGATGTCCCCTCCCGAGTCCGCCATATCTGTTCCCCCACCCGCGAAGAAGCGGAGGATGTGGAGTTTGGACGAGAAAATGGTTCCAAGTTGTGGTCAGGCCAGTTCAGCTTCCCTTCGACACACAAGGTTCCGTCGAGTGCAAAACACTCAACCACCAGTAGGTGGTCTGTTGGGTACAAGCACAAGTTCTCAAGTGCATTGTCACAAAGCACTTCAGCCCCTGGGTTTAAAAATAATAAAAAATTCTCTGTCGCATCCAGGCTCACTGCCGAGGGCGCAGAAAAACAAAAACAAAAATAACAGCAATGAACCCAGAAATAAAGCGGTCTCTGAGCTTCACAGAGCCTGGCCGTTTTTCTCTCGGTCCACTAGATGGCGCCTTAACCCCATCTATGGATTCGGTTCAGCTGAACCCGTTGGCTCTTTGCCAAGAGGCTTGGAGACAGTGTTCTGCGCACCCGTGGGTCCTCACGACGGTAACCAAAGGTTACAGGCTTCAGTTTGCGGTAAAACCACCCCCGTTCTTTCTGGCCCTGAAACATTTTCTCCCATTCTTGGAAGGGTTTCATGTTCTGGTCAGGACAGACAACACGACGGTGGTGGCTTATATCAATCGCCAAGGGGGAACGCGTTCGTTGCAATTGCACAATCTAGCGCGCAAATTGATTGTCTGGGGCGCGGCGCACTTAAGCTCGCTGCGCGCCACGCACGTACCAGGAGTCCTGAATGTGGGGGCGGATCTGCTTTCAAGGGGAAACCCGTTGTACGGAGAATGGGTGCTTCACCCGCAGGTGATGGATCAGATCTGGGAGATGTACGGCAAGGCCGCCGTAGATCTCTTCGCCTCGCAGGCAAACACAAAGTGTCCGCTGTATTTCTCTCTCAGGGACGAAAATGCGCCTTTGGGTGTGGATGCGCTGGCACACCCATGGCCGAACGTGTTGCCATACGCCTTCCCACCGCTGAGTCTGATTTCTCCCACCCTAGAAAGAGTAAGAGAAAACGGATTATCTCTCCTTTTGATAGCGCCCCGTTGGTCGGGGAGGCTGTGGCTGGCAGAGATTGTCCAGCTCCTCCAGGGCGAGCCCTGGCCGCTCCCGCTGCGCCGGGACCTGCTGTCACAGGCGGGGGGGCAGATATTTCACCCTTACCCAGAACGAGTCAATCTTTGGGTCTGGCCCGTGAAGGGTTAAATTTAAACGCACTCGGGCTTCCGCAGGAGGTTATAAACACTATCCAGAGCGCGAGAGCTCCATCAACGCGCTCACTGTACGACCTTAAATGGCGTGTGTTCGAGGAAGGGTGTACGCGCAAAGGAGTTATTCCTTTTCAGTGCGCGGTGAGTGATGTACTTTGTTTTCGTACAAAATTTAATGAACAATGGGAGAGCGTTTTCTACAATTAAAGTTTACCTGGCAGCTATTTCAGCTTGTCATGTAGGCTTCGATGGAGCTTCAGTGGGACGGCACCCTCTAATATGCCGTTTTATGAAGGGAGTGAAGCGTCTGAGACCAGTATCTAAACGTCTGGGTCCCGTCATGGGATTTGTCCATGGTTCTGAATGCTTTAACTCTGGCTCCATTTGAACCTCTGGAGAGTGTAGATATTAAGCTCCTGTCTCTAAAAACTATTTTACTACTTGCTTTAGTCTCAGCTAAACGAGTGGGTGAATTGCATGCCTTGTCAGTTCATCGAACATGTTTGAATTTTAGTCCGGATGACAGCAAGGTTACGCTGCTGCCCATTACACGGGGGAAGAGCATGTTTAGAATGCCGTTTTCGGGGGATCACAGCAATATATATAGGGAGAGGGTGGGCTCCTTGTATGAGCTGTGATTGGTCCATCCTTCGGACAGACGTGGTGTAATTGGTGCTTCCATAGTCTATCACGCCTGGGGGCGTTCCCATATGTGAGATACCTCGCTCTGTTCTCAGAGAACCGGGGTTACGTAAGTAACCTAACGTTTTTGTACCCGAAGTGACACCAACTTTGCTGTTGATGGCACACTTTGTAGAATATATATATAGGCCTAATTTCATATAATAACCCATAAACTGTTACAGAATGTATA